>LR999966.1:35174040-35461939 GCA_905220375.1 Tachina fera | reverse complement strand
AATAAATTGTTTCTGCAAAGTCAAATTGAAGAGGTACGAGATGAAATCCATTTAATTTTAAGTCAGAAACTAAATGAAATTAGGGAAACAATTTCAAGTATGAAATTATTCTTTGAAAAAGAAATTAGAAAGATAAATGAGTTAATCTATGGGTATATAAGAAATATGATGGTCAACAGTACTTAAATGAACTCGCACTGAACTCAACTTATCCCGTCAAATTCTAAATACGTTAAATAATGACTTCAAAAAGAAATTTAATAAATGAACTACATAAGCAAGCACGAAAACATTTTCCACGTCGAAGAGTTGTTATGAAAGGAATAGATGATCTTTGGCAAGCTGATTTAGTTGAAATGGGGAACTTTTCTACAGACAATAGAGATTATCGATTTTTGCTGACTGTAATTGATACATTTTCAAAATTTGCTTGGGCAGTACCCTTGAAAAGAAAGACTGCATTGGAAACAAGCCAGGCTATGCAGAATATTTTTCAACTGGGACGAATACCAAAAAACTTGCAAACAGACGATGGTAAAGAGTTTTTCAATAAACACTTTGGAAAATTGATGAATAAATACAACATTAATCACTACTCAACATATAGCAGAATGAAAGCATCAATAGTAGAACGATTTAACAGAACATTAAAAGGAATGATGTGGAAAGAGTTTAACTTTAATGGGTCTTATAACTGGCTCGACATTTACAAAGACTTGATTAATACATATAATAAGAAAATTCATCGCACCATCAAAATGCCACCGATTCAAGTTAACTATAAAAATGAGAAAAAATTATTAAACACGGTATATAACCGCTTAAAACTATTCAAATTATCAAAGTTCAATGTGGGAGATCATGTAAATATAAACATGTTTTTGAAAAAGGATATACACCAAATTGGACCACAGAAATTTTCACGATTAAAAGAGTTCAAAATACATATCCAGCCACATACATATTAGAAGACTATCGTGGTAATCCTATCAAAGGTGGGTTCTATGATGAAGAACTTTCAAAAACTAGATATCCAAATACATATCTAGTTGAAAAAGTTCTTAAAACTAAAGGAGAGAAGGCATATGTTAAATGGTTAGGATTTTCGAGACAACATAATTCTTGGATCAATAAAAATGAAATATTGTAGTTAAGTGTATATATAAGTCTATATTTGTATCTAATATATTAAATAAAATATAAACTTCCTTTTTTATACAAAGTGCTGTGTTTAATTTTACTTATTTGTAATCAGACAATCATAATGTCAATAACATTTACTCTTAGCTCAAACTCATCTGAGTTATCTGCTAACTACTTTCCTCCTATTCGTTTGGATGGTGAATATGAATGTGCTCTAACTGATTTTCATTCATATAATAGCATTCCCAATGTAGATGATTATAACAATATATTTCATATTGGTGAACATGTAATTAAAATACCAATAGGATCTTATGAATTGAATGATATAGTTGATTATATTAAACATCACTATAAGCAGTATTGTCCGGAAAATAAAATCGATACAGAAGCTAATAACAATACAATGCAAGTTAGAGTAAATAGCTCTAAGGATCCCATATACTTTAACAAAGCTAACACAATTGGAAAACTTTTTGGATTCAATAAGAAAATTCTAGCTCCTAACCAAGACCATTACTCAGATCTACCAGTCAATATTTTCATCGTGAATATCTTGCGTGTTGAATGCAGTATAGTGGTTAACACATATACGAATAACTCACAAGCACACACATTACATGAATTTGCGATCAATGTCCCCCCAGGGTATAAAATTGTTGAGATTCCTCGAAATCTTATATATTTGCCAGTTAACTGCCGAGAGATAAGTTCCCTTACTCTACGCATAGTTGATCAGGACGGTGATTTAATTAATTTCCGAGGAGAGGAAATTACAACACGAATACATTTGAGATCTAGCAAATAATGATAATATACAACGTCAGGCAATCTAAGGATAAAATTGGATACACTCATAAAACACTATTGCAAACCAAACCACAATTAAAGCGATCATTACACAAAAACATTTGACGCAAGAAAATAAAAAAATTTTGAAGTCTCTCAATTTAAAATTGACAAAGAAATGAGTTACATACTAGATGTTCTAGAAAAACCTCAATCAGACGAGAGTATAATTAAAAAGGACTATCACACATATACACTATACCTACAATCCTTCAACAATAACGATGAGATTCGAATTTCAATACAAAATCAAGACTTATATGTGCTACCCAGCGGAAGCTACATATATGTTTAGGGAAGTATTGTAGATGATAATGACAGCAAAATATCTTCGTTTTTAAATCTAAAATTAAAAAATAACTTTGTGGCACATCTCTTTGATGAAATTCGATATGAACTTAATGGCATAGAAATTGATCATACAAGACATTTAGCGATTACAAGCAGCCTAAAAAATTTTGTTTCCTTATCACCAACAGAAAGTGTTGGCTTGTACAATGCAGGATGGAAAAAACTCGATGATTTGGATATTTCAAATGGACACTTTAATTTCTATGTACCACTGAAACTATTTTTAGGTTTCGCTGAAGACTATAATAAAATTATACTCAGCGGTAAACATGAATTGGTTCTCTTACGTAGTAAGAACGATGAAAAACTCGTATACTCAACTCTTGCTACTGACAAACCAAAAATTAGTATCTCAAACATCTCATGGAGAATTCCGCATGTACAATTATCCGATCTGAGCAAATTGAATATGATTAAAATTATAAACAGTGTGCTTCTATACCAATGGCATTTCGCAGTTGGGATTGTCACATTAATCCTCAACTAAATACAGGAACTAGCTATATATGGAATGTTAAATTGGCTGCAAATAGAGAACGACCCCGTTTTGTGTTGATTGCTTTTCAACAAGAAAATAAGTTTGTTCATTGTAATTTAAACAATTTAAAAGTACATTTAAATTCCGAATCGTACCCATATGATGATCTAAATATAAAATTTAAAAAATTTAATTTAATTTAAAAATTTATGCCATTCTATATGATATGTATGTACGGTTTCAACAAAGCTACTACATGAGGGAATCACAACCACTTCTAACTGCTCAAGAATTTAAAAATAGTGTGCCGATAGTGGTAGTAGATGTCAGTCATCAAAACCAAGCCCTCTCTAACGGTCCTGTTGATATAAAAATTTAAATTGAAACAGACTCCAATATACCTACCGATACATCAGCTTTTTGTATACTCATCCACGACCGTATAATAGAATACATACCCTTAAAAGGTCAAGTTCGTAAGATAATGTAAATAAAAAATAATAAAATTAGATGACTGGGGATAAAGTTTTCATCGATATGCAAGGATTTAAGTCTAATTCAAACATCTTCATTGCAAAAGAAATAGCAATTGTTTTTAACAATAAGGAGCACATAAATTTTATTATTAAACCACCGTTTAACTTCAAAAGATTATCAATAGCAAAACAAAGAGAAGCGAATTGGCTAACGAGAAACTTTCATCATCTGAATTGGAATGACGGATCAATATCATTTAAGAGTGTTGTAACATTTTTAAAATCCAATTTAAAACATTATTCAATCTATGTTAAGGGTGTGGAAAAGAAGAAATGGTTTGAAAACTACTTCAAATTAGAGTTTTCAACATCGAGGATATTGGCTGCATCAACTTTAAGCATATACAACTTAAATATCCAGAATATTTTTACTGCAGCTATCAGAGTTATGGAGTTTGTGCCTTAAGAAATGCATATTTACTTTATCAAGAAATAAACTAAAAAAATATATTTTATTTTTCTATTCTTACATTGTCACAACATATATTTACGATATTTTTTTAAATAAACATGTAGATTAAAATTATAAAAAAATTTTGTTCAATCATTTATTTATATGTATATGGTATGTACAAGAGACAGAGACAAATGTCAGCAAGCAGTGAAAATAACAACCAATCTTTGACAATCCTCAATATCACAAACTTCAATTTCTTTACAAAAGAAGTGAAAAGAATGAATAAATACAACACGCATAAATTGTATATTTTATTCATTTCTTCAAACTCTTTACATATAAAAAAATTTAAATCAAACAACAACAAAAACAAAACATTGATATCTCACCAGCATACATAATTACTTTCTAAAATACCCTTCCATGTCCCCAGCTAAAAAAACGAATATTACAAACAACAAAAAGTAATGCCGAGTGCACACTATGATATCTTGTGACATCGCAATCATAAATATCTTACACTTCATTTTTTCCAACCTTCAAATAAGTTCATAAATTACATACTTCGTTTACCTCTTCAAACTCTTTAAATAAGGAAATAGAAAAATCAAACTAAATAAAACCAACAACAAAAAACATTCATAGATTTCCCACAAGCATACATAATTTCTTTCTAAAATAATCTTCCATGACCACCAGCTAAAAAAAGAATATTGCAAAAAGACAAAAGCAACATTTTTCTCTATGCACACACGCACTTACACTCTAAAATCATAAAACTGCTTCAACCGCTTAACAAACAAAAAAAAATTCCATTCAAAATTAAAACAAAAACATACATAAAATCCTTCGTACCTACATAATTACCTATGTACATCGACGAACGGATATCAAACCATGATTATCTCACAAACCAAATATTTTATTCATGTCTTCGAACTCTTTAAACATAGGAAAAAAATAAATAAAAATCAAACTAAATAAAACCAACAACAAAAAACATTCATTGATTTCCACACAATTTCTTTCTCAAGTACCCTTCCGCACCGCTTAACAAACGAAAAAACATACTACGTACAAACAAACCCCACGTGCATACATAATTAACTATGCGCATCGGCGAACGGATATCAAACCATAAAATTAAAACAAACACACATCGACGGCCGACATCAAACTACCCTTTTCTACGTATAAACCGTCCATAACCCTCGTCACTTCACACCATTGACAGTAATTACCTTAATATGTAAATTTTAGCCCATAAATTACAAAATTTCGATTTTAATTACCCAAATTTGACAATTTTTATTGTTCGGGCGCATACATTCTACTACTACTCAAGCTTAGGACTCTTGAGTCGGAATAGTGAACGAAATATCCTTTTTATTGTGCAAATTCCTCAATTAACATCTGAATTTTATAACATCTTATTTATCCAAGCTATTCCCAATAACAACAAATTAGAATTAAGTGAAAAAAGTGCACAAGTACATCTCAAAAGATAATGTTATATATTTTGAAACAGACCACAAGAAAAATTGAACGATGTTAAAGGATAATTGTATTGAGAACCTATTGAATTATAAAAAAATGCAATGTACATATCGGAAAAATTCGTCTACAAATAAAAAAGAAGTAAGCTCAAATTTGATTCTTGCTTTAAATATGAACAATGTAACTATAAATCAAACATGTAATGAGAGCAATGTAAAGTACAAATTTTTGGAAAATGGTATGACAGAAAGATTTATGGTAAAGATGTAATAATACCTGGTTTGTTTAAAGAGATACAAATAAACGTTGATGAAGAGCTAACATTACAGAATTGAACGTATCAACATATTAAAAATATAAGACATATAAATGAGTTAAGATACAATCAAAAAACCACCAATATATTAATTTACATAGTGATCATGGTCGGAATAGTTATAATGATCGGGTACTTAATTGTTAAATTCAAATCAAAAAAAATAATAACTAAAATAATTGTATCGTTTCCCAAAATTCCTTCAGAAATTGGGAATCAATCTTCGTCCGGGGGAGTTTTACCCAACGACGTCATTATGCATAAGTATCCCGTAACAATATAAATTGTTTTTTGATTGTTTATGAATATTTCTTGTTTATAAGTTTAAGCTATTTGAAGTATTGAATTTGCGAATAATTACTTTGTGTACTTGTAATTTAAGCCTTTGATAAAGTAAGTAAGTAAGTATTTTTGTTTATAAGTTTGAACCATTTTTTGCAGCGTAATCATAGTTGACTTCTTCGAAATAAAGAACTCAGTTCTGATTGGCAAATAAACTTTTTGTAGAAGTGGCGTGATCGCCGATCGCAGTAGCTGCGACTAACGGTTGCTCAAATTGATATAAATACATATTGTTCAATTAGATTTTTAGGCTTTTAGAAAATAAAACTTCAACTTAAAACACCAAAGAAAAAAGTTCTTTCTATTGGAATAAAATTCATGCATGCATGTAACTACGACATCTATTTGCGAACATTCTAGATCCGGTTTTGTAATATAAAAAGAGTTGCCGTATGTGAGAAGGCAGTCAGTATTAATTGGAATTTAGTGGAGTGAACATCGTTGAAAGTAAAAGACATCGTGCCGTGGATAATAACGGTCAGAAGTTAATAAGAAAAGCCAAGTTGTAATTTGTTTAGTCAAGAATAAAAGCAAGTTCAGTTGCAAATAAGAAAATCGTGTTGTTATTTATTTTTACTTTTGAGCAATCAAAAGAACTCACACGTTTAATAAAATTTAAACGTAACAATATGTTTTTTTATTTTATGTGCTTAAAATTTTTTGATAAACATATATACACATATTTTTTTGCATATTAATGTTTTTAGTTAATGAATCATAATTATATTTTTATAAGAGTTAATATGTTTTTGTTAAAAAATAATAATTTATTCTAATATTAAGAAAAGTAAAGTATGTCTAAAATTTAATAATTGGTAAAAAAATTTTTGTAATTTACATAAACGTGTTTCATTTTAATTGGTGTGCTCCTTTATTGAAGTAGTTTTCCGTTTGGCCTGTAGAAAGTGTGATTTTGTTGGTAACTTCAAAAACTTATTTCGAAGCGAAATTCTGCATTTATTGAAGACATCTTATTGCTTCGTGTTGCAAAGATATTCCAAATCTTTTCTAGGTATCTTACATTTGACATGTTGTTGCTTTGTGTTAAAAAAAATTTTTAACACAATTGTTTGTAGGTATTTTGTATTTGTTGAAGACATTTCGCAAAACTTTTTTTTGATATTTTATAGTCACAGGTGAATTCTTTTTAATTAAAGTATGTAAGTGCTTTAGGGCAGGGATAAAATTTGCTTGTTCGTCTTTTTATTAGTCTGTTGTAGCTATTTATTTTTGTCGAAATGTTCTCTTTAGTAAGCAGGATCTTGGTCTCAGGATCATAGTTTAAATAGTCTCAGGATAGTTGCAGGATTTCTGTCACAGGATCGTGGTTACAGTGGTCTCAAGATCGTGGTTGCAGGATATTATTTCATTGTTTATCAAAATTTTCAAGCAAATACAGATTTTAATTCATTATCAGAATGTTCTTTTTGGTCCAAAGGATCCCGTTCTCGGTATCATGTTTGCAGGATCGCCATGTAAAAGTAAAAGGAATGTGTAAAGCAAGATCGCCATGTGATGCGTGAAGGTGCAGGATTCAAAGGTTAGCCCTAACGTGTAGTAGTCAGTGTGCGTGTGTGGCCCTATAGTCCCTTGTTTAGCTGTGTTCACATTACATTTATTTGCTTTATGGAATGTAACTTTTTTGTACACACGATATTTCCTGTGTATGTCAAAATCTGCATTTTACATACGGGTTATAGTTTTTATATATAATTTTTGTGTTCACACATTGGTATGTTATGTACATTTGACATAACCTATACATTGTTGAAGTAAGAAAAAACAATGTTAAAACAGCTGTGCTATTTTGCTTATTTTGAAGCATAAAATAGACATTTTTAATTAAATAAAAAATGGAACAAAAACAAAGCTGACCAAATAACTGCATGCAACTCTATTGCAATTGCAGCTTATATCAAAATAAAAAATCAAAAAAAAAGGAAGAGCAAAGAGAAATAGAGCGTTGTGGAGTCATAACTGGCTGCTGCGTAGGGACACTGGTCTTAGTTTTACTTCAATGGCTATGGATGAGCTACGTTTGGAGGATCCAAAGGCGTTTAGAAGCTTCTGCAGGATGTCGTACTCGTCCTCTGCAGAGTTGCTTGAAAGGTTATCGCCTCTAATTTCGATTCAAAGCACCCAAATGCGAGTAGCTATTTCTCCTACTGCAAGGTTAATAAAATTTTGGATAACAATATCTGTTTCATAAATCGAGTATTCCTTTCTTTTATGCAGATTGCTCCTAACGTTGAGATTCTTGGCCACTGGTGAAAAATATAAGGAATTGTCATATGGATTTAGAATTTCTGTAGCAGCAATAAGTAAAATCATACCGGAAACGATTGATGCTATATATTCAGTTTTGAAACGCGAATTTTTAAAGGTTCTTATTACCACTTTTTCATATATTACAAACATAAATACATACATAAATATGAATGCATGTTCATTAGGATGGGTATATTCAAAATCCAGTTAAAACTTATAGTTTCAATGGTAAAGTTGTTTGAAGCTATTTTTAGAATCATTTTTGGAATCTGAAATTTTGTAAAAAATTCGACATCCTAATGTATATCTATGTACTACTTATATTATATTAAATTATGTATGCGTATTATTTTTCTTATTTGCAAAGATGGCAAACATATCTCTATAAAATCAAAGAGAGGATACGGTTCCCTTTATTATAATTATATCATCGTGTTATTGGCAGTTGTGGACGTAAATTACAATTTTATGTGTGTAAATATTGGGTCTAATGGAAGAGCGCATGATGCAGCAGTATTTAATGAGTCATCATTGCATGAGGGTATAAGGAATAAAGTCCCTTACGTTTTTGTTGCCGATGAGGCATTCCGTCTAACCCCAAGACTGTTAAAGTCATATAGAGGTCGGTGAACGCAAATAAGGTATTTAACTACAGACTGAGTCGGGCACGCCACGTAGTTGAAAACGCATTTGGCATTTTAGCCAACAAATTTAAAATTTTCCAAAAAGAAATTGATTTTCCTGTGGAGAAAGTAAACATTTACTGCATGCGCTCTACACGGTTTTCTCAGAGCACGAGATAGATTTGATGCTAAATTACTAGATTTGGAGAAAATACTGCTACTATTCGCTATAAATATGGGTCTTGGAGAAATAAGATCATATTGACAGATCTCCAAAGAGCTCAAGGTAACCGTTCAGGATGGAAGGAAAGTAAGGAATGCATATTCCGAATACTTCAACACAAATGGTTCTGTTCCTTGGCAAAACGATGTCATACATAACTTCAATTTTTTTATTTTAATAAGTAATGACAGATAAGACACTATAATATCATTTATCAATATCATAATATCAGATAAGACACTTTATAATATCATTTACTTAAATATGTACATACCTAAGTAATATTATAAATTTTGTTACATGCCGCTACATTTTTTTTTTGCTGCAAAGAATTTATTTTACAAAATAGGTAGAGGTTTAAAAGAACAAACAGTCAATACTGGCATGGTTTGATGAAAGGTGCGTTCCTGGCTAGCTCATCAGGGGATAAGTTTCTTGACCCTTATTCTTAGCGTGTGAACATAAAACTAGACTCTCCATGCCCTGAAAATCCAGAGTCTAGAAAATAAAGAAACGGAACAAACTATTTTCTTGGTACTAAAACGATCTTGATTAATGATAGCATTAAGCTAGGGCAGATTTTTTTTCCCCTACGCATAATTTTACATTGCCGTAGTATGACAGTCTCTTATACACTCTTGTGTGATCACCTAACACTCCTCAAAAAAATCTTAACACATCATTTTGAATTCAATTCAGTGTTTATTGAAAGGATGAAAATCTTGTGTTTATTCTTTTAAAAATATAGGGTTTACAAATATACATACTTTAAAGTAGTTAGTTATGAAAAAAAGGTTAGTAAAAGGTGAGTATAATTACATATGAATATACGATCTAATAAAATAAATGAATTAAGTAATTATATATTACAATTGATATTAAAATATAAATTTTTGCTGTGATATTTACTCTCCAAAATGTTGTAGACTGTTGGTAGTTTTCACCTTGCTGCTTCGACTAGGGTTGATATACGAGTATAGTTAAATTTGTTGCTTCTTGTTTAAGGAGTTCATTTGGTTTGTAGGTTTTGTTTTAAATTTTGTCGTAGTTCGTTTCTCTTGTTGTATTATTTGACAGTTTGTAGATAAATTTGATATTTTATAGCTTTTTAGATTTTTCAATAGTTATTAGATATAGTTTTAAGAGTTTTCAATTTCTTAGCTTTAATTCTTTTGGATGATTTTTATATTGTTTTGTATTTGACTAGTGTTATTTCTAAAGAGTTTATATATTTGGTTATACATTTTCACGTTTCTAAGCACTGCATTTGATTTTTTTTGTTTTGATCGGTGGGAAAAAAAACTTGCAATAAATTATGGATTTATGGTTTGGTGTGGGAAATTTCCTCGTGCGACTACTTTTTACATACACTGTACATGTTTTGTTTGATGTGAGTATCATTTTTTCCAAATTTTTGCTTGATCTTTTTTCTTAAATTCATATGTAACATTTAATTCTTCTTTTTGATAACTTGACTTATGGACACTTGTTTTATTTAATACGATTGTTAAAACATATCTGTTAAAAATTTTCTGTCTCACGCTTGTGTATGTATGTACATATGTATGTATGTGCATACATTTGTGATTGATTCGATTTTGCTTACTGTCTACTGTAGTCTCACTAAGTATACGGGTTTTCTCTTTTTTTCTAATTTCAACAGGCGCATTCGAGGACTTGTCACTGACACTTTTATAAAATAGGAGACAATTTGGAATATTCCAGGAGGCAGACTTCTTTTCTTAATAAGTTTATTTTTAATATTGAAATATTTTCCTTTAGTTTCACAAATAGTGTTTTTTTCCACCGCACCAACTAGAAGACACTTTCTTGCATACATACATACATATAAATAACTATAAGCGATTCTGCCTTTTTCTACATTTCAGACCGTCCCGTATGCGGTTGAACTTAAATGTCCTTTTTTCACTTTTTACATTTTCACAGTTTATATACGTATGTATTTGCAAAAATTATGGGATTATCTTTTTTTTTTAAATATCAAAGTATTTTCAGCGCACTAAAACTTTTTCTTTTTTCCCCGAACACGTCTGTCCTTTTAAACGGTTGCCAACTAATTAATTCTAGATTTTTTTCGTCGCCATTCAGCTGCAAAAAACTGTCTTCTCTTCCTCTTCTTCCTATCTTTACGCTACCAAGTGTCGTAATCCTATTGGCTACTCTACGTAACGGGACTATCATGCCATAATGGTTATATTTTTTTTATGTGAAGAAGAGGTGTGATAAAGAATGAACGAAATATTATTTTACCAGGGATGCTATATACTGGGCAAGGTTGCATTTTTAGGTAGTTTAGCGAAATCTATCTGAGACGAAAACTGACGCCGTTAACTTTGAAGTTGAAGCGAATTGAAAATTATAGTACTAATAAAATCCGTAACAAAACTGCATCGTATCGAAATCTCTGATCGAAGAACGAACAGGAAGGATTTTAATAACATAGAAAATAATGGAAAGAGAATCTTAACGATGGGTTTCAGCAAAAAAAAATTGTGTATCTCAAACTCCGAATAACGTGTGGCTCGACCCACAAAGTCGGGAACATATGAACAACAAAATAAATAAATATATATATGTAATATTTCTAGTCACATATGCTAAGGACGAATATCGGAGGCATGGTATTTGCCTATGTATTTCCCTTGAAGGTCTTCGATTTCGTAAAGAGCGTTGCCAATTTTACTTTTAATTCTGCACTTAATGTATTTTGGGAAAAATTTTGCATTTATGCCCTTTTTAAAATCACTCTGCACGTGATTCTTTCGGAATACTTCCTGTCCTACGACAAAATTTACGGGCCTACTTCTCGTATTGTACGTTCTGGTACTCTTTTCGTGAGCGATATTCAGACTTTCTCTTATTTTCTCCCGTATATTTTTTTGGAGTCGGTCTGAATGTTTTACTTTCGTATCATCGGTCACCATATTAAATTTTTCCAAAATTGCGTACGAGGAGCCGTGGGAGATCATATTCTGACCGAAATGCTGCAAAGTAGGGTGAGCATTGTATGGATGAGTGGAAATCACTCCTCAGAATCGACAGAATTTTATGTATATCTCTGTCCCAGCCTAAATGGTCAGATTCGTTCTTCAAAAGGTATCGAATTTTTGAAATAATCTCCCGATTTACCCTTTCGGAAGCGTTTGCCTGTGGCGAATAAAACCCGGTTGTAATATGATTTACTCCATACGCTAGTAAAAATTCTTTCATTTCTTTTGATGTAAACTGTTTAGCATTGTCACTATGTAAGTACTGCGGCACGCCAAAAGTGCAGAAGATTTCATTTAACAAAAATTCTATGACACTACTAGTTGTAGCTGCCCTCATAGGCTTCAAAAATACGAACTTTGTTAAATGATCGACCGTAACAAATAATTGACAATTTTTTGATTTTGAGCACGGATACGGTCCCAAGAAATCACAATAAAGCCTCTGGAATGGCCGAAGAGTGATAAACTGATTCCCCATGGGAGGGCGTAAAGTCTTATTGTTTGGTTTTCTGGCTTTACAGTCGTCGCAGCATTGAATATATTGTTTTATTTGACGTGTCATTCCAGGCCAGTAATATTTTTGCCTAATTCGGAAAGCGTTTTGGCGAGGCCACCGTGACACCCTTCTTCGTGAGCGGACTTGATAACGTTTTGTGCTAAGCTTTTTGGTAGCCATAAGCGCCACAGATCTGGTTCTTCTTCACTCCCAGTTCTGAATTTCACACGCTTATAAACGAAATTGTCAGATATGCATAAATCTGGTAAAGAATCTGCGTTTTTACGAATATTTTCTCTTAGTGCGTTATATTCATCATTGTCAAAATTGGGTGAGCTAGTATCTACTTCTGGAGGATTGCAAATTATCCTAGCTTCGTCGACATCAAACCTCGAGAGAGTGTCTGGCACAACTTTTAAGGATCCCTTTCGGTGTTCCATCTTAAAATCAAAATTCTGGAGCTTTAAGCTCCATCGCTCTAGCCTTCCATTTAATTCCTTTTGGCTCATAAGCCATCGAAGGCTTGAATGGTCTGTAACGATTTTGAAAGGGAGACCCTCTATGTACTGTCGAAAACGTTTGACGCAAATCACGGCTGCAAGGCACTCTAGCTCCGTGACCGTGTAGTTACGCTGTGCCTTGTTCAATTTTTGGGACACAAACGCGATTGGACTATCCCTACCTTGCTCATCAACCTGATATAGCACCCCACCTATTCCTATGCGTGATGCGTCGCATTGTATCACAAACTCCTTAGCGAAATTTGGCTGGGCCAGTACAGGTGCGCTTGAAAGAGCTGATTTTATTTCATTGAAGGATTTTATAGCTTCTTGTGTGAGGCGAAAGGGTTTGTTTGAAGTGCGAAGGCAATCCGTGAGTGGACCTGCTAGGCCAGAAAAATTTTGGATAAACCCACGGTACCAATTTGCCATTCCTACAAATCTCCTAACTTGTCGTGGAGTCTTGGGCAAAGGAAAGTCGATTATAGCTTCTATTTTTCCCGTCGTCTGATTCTATCAGGGTGTTATCAGCAGAAATTTCGTTGATACGACGTGGTTTATTTGAGGGATTCGTTGCAACTTTGCTTTCCTGCAGCACTTTTTCGGCCTTTCTTGCTAATAATCGAAGTTCGCCTAAGTCCCTAGGATTAGCGATAAAAATCATAATTCGCAATTCAGGGTTAACGTTTTTCTTAATGACTTCAATTAGAGAAGTATCAGACATTGGATCGCGAAGCCTTGAGTTCATTTGTACAATATATATTTATGAAAATCGTCATAAGTTTCTTTTTGAAGTTGTTTTCGCGTCGACATTTTCAGCAAGATTTCATTTTCAGTTTCAAGAGTGCCAAATTCTTTAATAATAGCTGACTTCAGAAGTGTATAACTTGCCCTTGGATATTGTTTTATAAACATCCAATACCATGTTTCGGCCTTTTGTGTGAGAAACATGTGGAAATTGGCCATTAAATGTTCCAGCGGCCACTGAGAGCGCTCAGTGAGAGTATCTATTTTAAATAAAAAATCGTTTACATTGCCTTCGCCACTATAAACAACCTTCCAATCCTTCAACCTAACGGAATAAACTGACGAAGTGTTTGAAAGCGAATTGTTTTGATAATTCCCGGGTTGACTGTTTAAATTTGACGATGCAGGGGAAGCCGGGTCATTATGAGGCCGGCCCCAAGATTCTCTAGCCGCGTTAAGCTCCTGTCTAAATTCTTCCCGCATTGCTCTTATAGTTTCCCGCATATATGTGGTCAACGTTTCCATAGAATTTACTTCTGTGTTTTCTTGACCCCCTGCTGTAGCCGAAGGGCCGGTTTCAGAATTATCGTTACGCGATGCCATTAGAGACCTATTACTTAAGTTTTCTTGACTACCCACAATATCTTGGTCCCTTATTGAACCTTCCATAGATTGTATGCCCAATTCCCTCAAGGAGTTGTCTAATTTCTCTGTGTTTGAGTTATTCGCTATTACCAGAACCTCTTCACTTTGACTATATGAATCTAGAGATCCTGAAACTGGGGACAATCTAATTGCCTTAATAGAGGTACTTGAATTAGTCCCTACTAAACTGGTATTGCTACTTGGTGTTCTCCTTGCAGTAGTTCCACCTGTAATATGTGTTCGCGGTTTCAAAGTAGTTTTGCCTCTCCCCCTTCCAGGGGTTAAAGTTGAGTTTGAATTACGATTGGGAGGTACGGTGTTTTGTGATTTTGAGCGTGTGTTAGGCTTGTGCATACTGCACTCAAGCACAAATCAAAGAAATTTAGAACTTTGCGAAAATGACGTAGAATTTATCAAATTACGCGTAATCGAAATACGTATTACCGCATTTATTGATAACGTTAGCTAAGATGTATAAAAAGGTAATTTATTTTATGATTTGTAACAATCCGATCAGTGTCTCTGGAAAGATTTCAAAAAAAAGAGAAAATATATGATTTGTTATCCACTCATACATAGGCACATACTATTTTTATGAGTTGAGAGAAAACTTTTAATTACATATAAAATAATGAATAAGGCTTAAAATATTTATTAATGCTTAATATATAATTCAAAAAAAAATATAAAAAAATTATATATTTCAATCAAGAAAAATTTACACATTGAAGATTGTTAGGCAATCACACGATACGCAAAAAAAAACATATATTCCATAAGAGCCATTACTATGCATTGTGTAAAGTATTTTCAGTGTTTTACTTGGCTGATCGATTTAAATAAAAAATATAATGATGACTCAAGTAATATACTATACTTTCACAATAAAACAAATTTTTAGTACCATTACCCTGCGCAATCTAGTGTATAAGTTATACATTATAGCATTTATTCAGTCTAAATATGTTTCGCAACTTGTCCACCATTTATACATAGTCGAACACGGACTTAAACAATTTAACACTAAATACATATTGCTGTAATGAAATTGGAATTTTATAGCAGGAAGCAGCTGAGCAACTCGTTATCGTCAGCCTGGACTTATAAAAATTCAAAATCATTGAAACAACAATTGTGGTGTTACTAATTAATACAGGTTACAAATTTTATATTTCCATTACATCATTGTACAGTGGTCGGCATATTTATTTTGTCACCTGAGAAATTTTACCATTTTGAATTTTTTCAGATATCCAAAAAATAAAAAATTCCAAATTTTATTTTAAATGAAATATGTATTTATTTAATAACTAAAAAACATAAAATCATAACTTCTGAAATTAAATGTGTATTCTATGCAACTAATTTAAAAATTTAGGGGGTGGCATAAGTATTTTGACATATAGTATTTTAACTTTTTAAACGAAAATATGTTATTCGAACTTTTATAATACTTTTAGATATTTTTAATATTAATAAAACGTGTATCCTCCTTTAGCGGCAATGACTTTTCGGAGTCTTTTAGGAACTGAATCGATCAAGTTTTGAATGTATTTGGTTGGTACGTCCTCCCACAAAGATTTAACCTCAGAAATTGTTCCTTCCCTGGTTCTTGTCAGATCTGCGGTTCTTTGGCGCTTCACATATGACCAAACATTCTCAATCACATTCAAATCCGGACTTTGGGGTGGCCAATCCAAAGTTTCAATGAAATTTTCTGTCAAAAATTTCTTAATCATTTTACTCTTGTGGCAAGGCGCATTGTCCTGTTGGAAAATAAATGACGGTCCAATCAGCCTATCGCCAGAAGGAAATGTGTGTTCATTTAAAATTTTGAAATATTGGTTTTGGTTCATCGAACCGTCGATGGGAACCAAGTCTCCCAAGCGTTTATATGCTATACAGCCCCAGAACATGACTGTGCCACCTCCATGACTAACTTTTTCGACAACAGGTGCGATTTTTGTTCGAGTTTTTTGGTCTAGTGTAACAAAAACTTTTTTCTTTGACGAGTGATACTCGAAAGTACTTTCATCGGTCCATAATACGCTTTGCCAGAATGATAGGGGCTTGTCCACGTATCTGTTTGCGAATTCTAACCTTTTAATTTTGTTCCTTGGGGCTATACATGGAATTGATCTCGCTACATATGTATTAATGTAGACGTCGTCGAACTGTTCTTTCGCTTAAATGACTATCACAGTGCGAATTCCATTCCAACGCAGCGGCTTTGGGTGTCAAACCTGGATTAGATTTAAATTTTCTGATAATTTGTCGATCTTCCACTGCCGTTGTTTTACGTTTTCTTCCTGTTCGAGGAAAATTAATGATAGATTTTGTTTCTTTACATTTATTTATTTGATAATAAACGGTTTGTCTAGGTATATTGTACTCCTTGGCAAAATTTGTTACAGATATTCCAAGATTATACTTGGTTATAATTTCACTCCTGACGGTGTTAGTTAATTCCGCTATTTTTCCCATATTTACACAATAGCAATAGAATTTTTTTATTTATCTTTCATCGAATGTTAATAATTAATACTGAACAACGACCACTTTGTATTAAAGCTTAACACAAAAAACAAAATGAGATGAATTTATAGAATGTCAAAATAATTATGCCGTTACAAATTCTTGTACCAAATTGCATTTCTTCCTTCAGAATGAGAATGGGTAAAGATTTTAACAAAATATTTTGCATACGTATACTTAAGAATTAGTGTAAAGAAAATATCATGATAAATGTGCCCTTATAGGAATTTCAATATTAAAAAACAATAAAACAATTCTTCACTATACTTTGACAAAATAAATATGCCGACCACTGTACTTCATATAGCAGTTGATTCCAGCATTATGACAAACAACCAAAGAATCAAGACTTATATAAAGCAGAAAAATCAGTAATAGAGTCGTTCCTGATGTTATTTGGCTATCTAAACTTTTAGACAGCTTTCTATTCGACTGTCCTGATAGGACTCGGTCTTTCCGTTGGGCGCAATTTATGTTACACGCCGCTACATTTTTTTTTTGCTGCAAAGAATTTATTTTACAAAATAGGTAGAGGTTTAAAAGAACAAACAGTCAATACTGGCATGGTTTGATGAAAGGTGCGTTCCTGGCTAGCTCATCAGGGGATAAGTTTCTTGACCCTTATTCTTAGCGTGTGAACATAAGACTAGACTCTCCATGCCCTGAAAATCCAGAGTCTAGAAAATAAAGAAACGGAACAAACTATTTTCTTGGTACTAAAACGATCTTGATTAATGATAGCATTAAGCTAGGGCAGATTTTTTTTCCCCTACGCATAATTTTACATTGCCGTAGTATGACAGTCTCTTATACGCTCTTGTGTGATCACCTAACACTCCTCAAAAAAATCTTAACACATCATTTTGAATTCAATTCAGTGTTTATTGAAAGGATGAAAATCTTGTGTTTATTCTTTTAAAAATATAGGGTTTACAAATATACATACTTTAAAGTAGTTAGTTATGAAAAAAAGGTTAGTAAAAGGTGAGTATAATTACATATGAATATACGATCTAATAAAATAAATGAATTAAGTAATTATATATTACAATTGATATTAAAATATAAATTTTTGCTGTGATATTTACTCTCCAAAATGTTGTAGACTGTTGGTAGTTTTCACCTTGCTGCTTCGACTAGGGTTGATATACGAGTATAGTTAAATTTGTTGCTTCTTGTTTAAGGAGTTCATTTGGTTTGTAGGTTTTGTTTTAAATTTTGTCGTAGTTCGTTTCTCTTGTTGTATTATTTGACAGTTTGTAGATAAATTTGATATTTTATAGCTTTTTAGATTTTTCAATAGTTATTAGATATAGTTTTAAGAGTTTTCAATTTCTTAGCTTTAATTCTTTTGGATGATTTTTATATTGTTTTGTATTTGACTAGTGTTATTTCTAAAGAGTTTATATATTTGGTTATACATTTTCACGTTTCTAAGCACTGCATTTGATTTTTTTTTGTTTTGATCGGTGGGAAAAAAAACTTGCAATAAATTATGGATTTATGGTTTGGTGTGGGAAATTTCCCCGTGCGACTACTTTTTACATACACTGTACATGTTTTGTTTGATGTGAGTATCATTTTTTCCAAATTTTTGCTTGATCTTTTTTCTTAAATTCATATGTAACATTTAATTCTTCTTTTTGATAACTTGACTTATGGACACTTGTTTTATTTAATACGATTGTTAAAACATATCTGTTAAAAATTTTCTGTCTCACGCTTGTGTATGTATGTACATATGTATGTATGTGCATACATTTGTGATTGATTCGATTTTGCTTACTGTGTACTGTAGTCTCACTAAGTATACGGGTTTTCTCTTTTTTTCTAATTTCAACAGGCGCATTCGAGGACTTGTCACTGACACTTTTATAAAATAGGAGACAATTTGGAATATTCCAGGAGGCAGACTTCTTTTCTTAATAAGTTTATTTTTAATATTGAAATATTTTCCTTTAGTTTCACAAATAGTGTTTTTTTTCCACCGCACCAACTAGAAGACACTTTCTTGCATACATACATACATATAAATAACTATAAGCGATTCTGCCTTTTTCTACATTTCAGACCGTCCCGTATGCGGTTGAACTTAAATGTCCTTTTTTCACTTTTTACATTTTCACAGTTTATATACGTATGTATTTGCAAAAATTATGGGATTATCTTTTTTTTTTAAATATCAAAGTATTTTCAGCGCACTAAAACTTTTTCTTTTTTCCCCGAACACGTCTGTCCTTTTAAACGGTTGCCAACTAATTAATTCTAGATTTTTTTCGTCGCCATTCAGCTGCAAAAAACTGTCTTCTCTTCCTCTTCTTCCTATCTTTACGCTACCAAGTGTCGTAATCCTATTGGCTACTCTACGTAACGGGACTATCATGCCATAATGGTTATATTTTTTTATGTGAAGAAGAGGTGTGATAAAGAATGAACGAAATATTATTTTACCAGGGATGCTATATACTGGGCAAGGTTGCATTTTTAGGTAGTTTAGCGAAATCTATCTGAGACGAAAACTGACGCCGTTAACTTTGAAGTTGAAGCGAATTGAAAATTATAGTACTAATAAAATCCGTAACAAAACTGCATCGTATCGAAATCTCTGATCGAAGAACGAACAGGAAGGATTTTAATAACATAGGAAATAATGGAAAGAGAATCTTAACGATGGGTTTCAGCAAAAAAAAATTGTGTATCTCAAACTCCGAATAACGTGTGGCTCGACCCACAAAGTCGGGAACATATGAACAACAAAATAAATAAATATATATATGTAATATTTCTAATCACATATGCTAAGGACGAATATCGGAGGCATGGTATTTGCCTATGTATTTCCCTTGAAGGTCTTCGATTTCGTAAAGAGCGTTGCCAATTTTACTTTTAATTCTGCACTTAATGTATTTTGGGAAAAATTTTGCATTTATGCCCTTTTTAAAATCACTCTGCACGTGATTCTTTCGGAATACTTCCTGTCCTACGACAAAATTTACGGGCCTACTTCTCGTATTGTACGTTCTGGTACTCTTTTCGTGAGCGATATTCAGACTTTCTCTTATTTTCTCCCGTATATTTTTTTTGGAGTCGGTCTGAATGTTTTACTTTCGTATCATCGGTCAGCATATTAAATTTTTCCAAAATTGCGTACGAGGAGCCGTGCGAGATCATATTCTGACCGAAATGCTGCAAAGTAGGGTGAGCATTGTATGGATGAGTGGAAATCACTCCTCAGAATCGACAGAATTTTATGTATATCTCTGTCCAGGCCTAAATGGTCAGATTCGTTCTTCAAAAGGTATCGAATTTTTGAAATAATCTCCCGATTTACCCTTTCGGAAGCGTTTGCCTGTGGCGAATAAAACCCGGTTGTAATATGATTTACTCCATACGCTAGTAAAAATTCTTTCATTTTTTTTGACGTAAACTGTTTAGCATTGTCACTATGTAAGTACTGCGGCACGCCAAAAGTGCAGAAGATTTCATTTAAAAAAAATTCTATGACACTACTAGTTGTAGCTGCCCTCATAGGCTTCAAAAATACGAACTTTGTTAAATGATCGACCGTAACAAATAATTGACAATTTTTTGATTTTGAGCACGGATACGGTCCCAAGAAATCACAATAAAGCCTCTGGAATGGCCGAAGAGTGATAAACTGATTCCCCATGGGAGGGCGTAAAGTCTTATTGTTTGGTTTTCTGGCTTTACAGTCGTCGCAGCATTGAATATATTGTTTTATTTGACGTGTCATTCCAGGCCAGTAATATTTTTGCCTAATTCGGAAAGCGTTTTGGCGAGGCCACCGTGACACCCTTCTTCGTGAGCGGACTTGATAACGTTTTGTGCTAAGCTTTTTGGTAGCCATAAGCGCCACAGATCTGGTTCTTCTTCACTCCCAGTTCTGAATTTCACACGCTTATAAACGAAATTGTCAGATATGCATAAATCTGGTAAGGAATCTGCGTTTTTACGAATATTTTCTCTTAGTGCGTTATATTCATCATTGTCAAAATTGGGTGAGCTAGTATCTACTTCTGGAGGATTGCAAATTATCCTAGCTTCGTCGACATCAAACCTCGAGAGAGTGTCTGGCACAACTTTTAAGGATCCCTTTCGGTGTTCCATCTTAAAATCAAAATTCTGGAGCTTTAAGCTCCATCGCTCTAGCCTTCCATTTAATTCCTTTTGGCTCATAAGCCATCGAAGGCTTGAATGGTCTGTAACGATTTTGAAAGGGAGACCCTCTATGTACTGTCGAAAACGTTTGACGCAAATCACGGCTGCAAGGCACTCTAGCTCCGTGACCGTGTAGTTACGCTGTGCCTTGTTCAATTTTTGGGACACAAACGCGATTGGACTATCCCTACCTTGCTCATCAACCTGATATAGCACCCCACCTATTCCTATGCGTGATGCGTCGCATTGTATCACAAACTCCTTAGCGAAATTTGGCTGGGCCAGTACAGGTGCGCTTGAAAGAGCTGATTTTATTTCATTGAAGGATTTTATAGCTTCTTGTGTGAGGCGAAAGGGTTTGTTTGAAGTGCGAAGGCAATCCGTGAGTGGACCTGCTAGGCCAGAAAAATTTTGGATAAACCCACGGTACCAATTTGCCATTCCTACAAATCTCCTAACTTGTCGTGGAGTCTTGGGCAAAGGAAAGTCGATTATAGCTTCTATTTTTCCCGTCGTCTGATTCTATCAGGGTGTTATCAGCAGAAATTTCGTTGATACGACGTGGTTTATTTGAGGGATTCGTTGCAACTTTGCTTTCCTGCAGCACTTTTTCGGCCTTTCTTGCTAATAATCGAAGTTCGCCTAAGTCCCTAGGATTAGCGATAAAAATCATAATTCGCAATTCAGGGTTAACGTTTTTCTTAATGACTTCAATTAGAGAAGTATCAGACATTGGATCGCGAAGCCTTGAGTTCATTTGTACAATATATATTTATGAAAATCGTCATAAGTTTCTTTTTGAAGTTGTTTTCGCGTCGACATTTTCAGCAAGATTTCATTTTCAGTTTCAAGAGTGCCAAATTCTTTAATAATAGCTGACTTCAGAAGTGTATAACTTGCCCTTGGATATTGTTTTATAAACATCCAATACCATGTTTCGGCCTTTTGTGTGAGAAACATGTGGAAATTGGCCATTAAATGTTCCAGCGGCCACTGAGAGCGCTCAGTGAGAGTATCTATTTTAAATAAAAAATCGTTTACATTGCCTTCGCCACTATAAACAACCTTCCAATCCTTCAACCTAACGGAATAAACTGACGAAGTGTTTGAAAGCGAATTGTTTTGATAATTCCCGGGTTGACTGTTTAAATTTGACGATGCAGGGGAAGCCGGGTCATTATGAGGCCGGCCCCAAGATTCTCTAGCCGCGTTAAGCTCCTGTCTAAATTCTTCCCGCATTGCTCTTATAGTTTCCCGCATATATGTGGTCAACGTTTCCATAGAATTTACTTCTGTGTTTTCTTGACCCCCTGCTGTAGCCGAAGGGCCGGTTTCAGAATTATCGTTACGCGATGCCATTAGAGACCTATTAAGTTTTCTTGACTACCCACAATATCTTGGTCCCTTATTGAACCTTCCATAGATTGTATGCCCAATTCCCTCAAGGAGTTGTCTAATTTCTCTGTGTTTGAGTTATTCCCTATTACCAGAACCTCTTCACTTTGACTATATGAATCTAGAGATCCTGAAACTGGGGACAATCTAATTGCCTTAATAGAGGTACTTGAATTAGTCCCTACTAAACTGGTATTGCTACTTGGTGTTCTCCTTGCAGTAGTTCCACCTGTAATATGTGTTCGCGGTTTCAAAGTAGTTTTGCCTCTCCCCCTTCCAGGGGTTAAAGTTGAGTTTGAATTACGATTGGGAGGTACGGTGTTTTGTGATTTTGAGCGTGTGTTAGGCTTGTGCATACTGCACTCAAGCACAAATCAAAGAAATTTAGAACTTTGCGAAAATGTCGTAGAATTTATCAAATTACGCGTAATCGAAATACGTATTACCGCATTTATTGATAACGTTAGCTAAGATGTATAAAAAAGTAATTTATTTTATGATTTGTAACAATCCGATCAGTGTCTTTGGAAAGATTTCAAAAAAAAGAGAAAATATATGATTTGTTATCCACTCATACATAGGCACATACTATTTTTATGAGTTGAGAGAAAACTTTTAATTACATATAAAATAATGAATAAGGCTTAAAATATTTATTAATGCTTAATATATAATTCAAAAAAAAAATATAAAAAAATTATATATTTCAATCAAGAAAAATTTACACATTGAAGATTGTTAGGCAATCACACGATACGCAAAAAAAAAACATATATTCCATAAGAGCCATTACTATGCATTGTGTAAAGTATTTTCAGTGTTTTACTTGGCTGATCGATTTAAATAAAAAAATATAATGATGACTCAAGTAATATACTATACTTTCACAATAAAACAAATTTTTAGTACCATTACCCTGCGCAATCTAGTGTATAAGTTATACATTATAGCATTTATTCAGTCTAAATATGTTTCGCAACTTGTCCACCATTTATACATAGTCGAACACGGACTTAAACAATTTAACACTAAATACATATTGCTGTAATGAAATTGGAATTTTATAGCAGGAAGCAGCTGAGCAACTCGTTATCGTCAGCCTGGACTTATAAAAATTCAAAATCATTGAAACAACAATTGTGGTGTTACTAATTAATACAGGTTACAAATTTTATATTTCCATTACATCATTGTACTTCATATAGCAGTTGATTCCAGCATTATGAGAAACAACCAAAGAATCAAGACTTATATAAAGCAGAAAAATCAGTAATAGAGTCGTTCCTGATGTTATTTGGCTATCTAAACTTTTAGACAGCTTTCTATTCGACTGTCCTGATAGGACTCGGTCTTTCCGTTGGGCGCAATTTATGTTACACGCCGCTACATTTTTTTTTTGCTGCAAAGAATTTATTTTACAAAATAGGTAGAGGTTTAAAAGAACAAACAGTCAATACTGGCATGGTTTGATGAAAGGTGCGTTCCTGGCTAGCTCATCAGGGGATAAGTTTCTTGACCCTTATTCTTAGCGTGTGGACATAAGACTAGACTCTCCATGCCCTGAAAATCCAGAGTCTAGAAAATAAAGAAACGGAACAAACTATTTTCTTGGTACTAAAACGATCTTGATTAATGATAGCATTAAGCTAGGGCAGATTTTTTTTCCCCTACGCATAATTTTACATTGCCGTAGTATGACAGTCTCTTATACGCTCTTGTGTGATCACCTAACACTCCTCAAAAAAATCTTAACACATCATTTTGAATTCAATTCAGTGTTTATTGAAAGGATGAAAATCTTGTGTTTATTCTTTTAAAAATATAGGGTTTACAAATATACATACTTTAAAGTAGTTAGTTATAAAAAAAAGGTTAGTAAAAGGTGAGTATAATTACATATGAATATACGATCTAATAAAATAAATGAATTAAGTAATTATATATTACAATTGATATTAAAATATAAATTTTTGCTGTGATATTTACTCTCCAAAATGTTGTAGACTGTTGGTAGTTTTCACCTTGCTGCTTCGACTAGGGTTGATATACGAGTATAGTTAAATTTGTTGCTTCTTGTTTAAGGAGTTCATTTGGTTTGTAGGTTTTGTTTTAAATTTTGTCGTAGTTCGTTTCTCTTGTTGTATTATTTGACAGTTTGTAGATAAATTTGATATTTTATAGCTTTTTAGATTTTTCAATAGTTATTAGATATAGTTTTAAGAGTTTTCAATTTCTTAGCTTTAATTCTTTTGGATGATTTTTATATTGTTTTGTATTTGACTAGTGTTATTTCTAAAGAGTTTATATATTTGGTTATACATTTTCACGTTTCTAAGCACTGCATTTGATTTTTTTTGTTTTGATCGGTGGGAAAAAAAACTTGCAATAAATTATGGATTTATGGTTTGGTGTGGGAAATTTCCCCGTGCGACTACTTTTTACATACACTGTACATGTTTTGTTTGATGTGAGTATCATTTTTTCCAAATTTTTGCTTGATCTTTTTTCTTAAATTCATATGTAACATTTAATTCTTCTTTTTGATAACTTGACTTATGGACACTTGTTTTATTTAATACGATTGTTAAAACATATCTGTTAAAAATTTTCTGTCTCACGCTTGTGTATGTATGTACATATGTATGTATGTGCATACATTTGTGATTGATTCGATTTTGCTTACTGTGTACTGTAGTCTCACTAAGTATACGGGTTTTCTCTTTTTTTCTAATTTCAACAGGCGCATTCGAGGACTTGTCACTGACACTTTTATAAAATAGGAGACAATTTGGAATATTCCAGGAGGCAGACTTCTTTTCTTAATAAGTTTATTTTTAATATTGAAATATTTTCCTTTAGTTTCACAAATAGTGTTTTTTTCCACCGCACCAACTAGAAGACACTTTCTTGCATACATACATACATATAAATAACTATAAGCGATTCTGCCTTTTTCTACATTTCAGACCGTCCCGTATGCGGTTGAACTTAAATGTCCTTTTTGTCACTTTTTACATTTTCACAGTTTATATACGTATGTATTTGCAAAAATTATGGGATTATCTTTTTTTTTGAAATATCAAAGTATTTTCAGCGCACTAAAACTTTTTCTTTTTTCCCCGAACACGTCTGTCCTTTTAAACGGTTGCCAACTAATTAATTCTAGATTTTTTTCGTCGCCAATGAGGTAGTTTACACGAGAACAATTTTTAAGCCGCACAATTTTTGTTCTTTTCCAAATTACACGAGACTAATTAATTTGGCATAAAATGTATACGTATACACAGCTTCGCTTGTGTTAGTATTTTATTTATTCATTTGAAGTTTGCTTTTCGTTATAAACGTATCGGAACATACTTGCAGAAAAAATGGTAATAAATGAGGAATTGTTTATTAGAGGCAATATTTGCTAAAAAATTAAAATGAAAAAATTGTTTTCATTATCTTTCATGAACTAATGCGAAAATGTATTCATATTTCTAAATAGTTACATTATCCAAAAGTACTTTTTGTAACTTTTTTCAAAAGAATTAATTAAATAAAATCTCGTTCATTTTATTTTCATACAGCCTTATTTATAAAACTTATTAAGGCTTTAAAAGGGGTTTTTAAAACAAATTTTCATACAAAATTTTCTTAAAAAGTCTATAATAATAATTATAATAATATAATAATATAATAATAATTATAATATATAATAATAATTTTTATTTATAATTTATTTAACACGTAAAAACAATAAATTCACTTATTAGTGTTAAAGTTTGTTGACGTGACCAACCCCCTTCTTGTTTTAAATTCATGTTCCCACGACGATGGCCAACGAAAGACTAAATACACTCTGTAAAATAAAAAACACCGAACCTGTGGCTTCGCAAGTGTGTATGTATTGGTTTTGTGCTGCTAATGCGGGGTTGAAGCTGGTTGAAAAATTATGCCAACCAAAAAACCACTCTCTTCACCGAAATTGCCTACAAACTGGCATGTTGTGCCAGCATAATTAATCCCGTGTAAACTACCTCATTCAGCTGCAAAAAACTGTCTTCTCTTCCTCTTCTTCCTATCTTTACGCTACCAAGTGTCGTAATCCTATTGGCTACTCAACGTAACGGGACTATCATGCCATAATGGTTATATTTTTTTTATGTGAAGAAGAGGTGTGATAAAGAATGAACGAAATATTATTTTACCAGGGATGCTATATACTGGGCAAGGTTGCATTTTTAGGTAGTTTAGCGAAATCTATCTGAGACGAAAACTGACGCCGTTAACTTTGAAGTTGAAGCGAATTGAAAATTATAGTACTAATAAAATCCGTAACAATTTCATTTGTCCTATGCAGTCATGATGAAATGTATATATATGTATGTACATACATGTAAATACACTGTGCTTAACCATCAAATCAAGCAAAAATTCCTGATACATTAAACACTGAACCAAAGCATTTTCAATAGTTTTTGTTTTTTCAAATAAAAAATTTTCAACAGTTTGTCTATATAATAAATGAAATTAATTGGTTTAATTATTTATTAATTAATTCGAAAAATTTATTTAAAATAAAATACATACAAAGTTCGTTAATATGTACACATATAAACTTAAAAGATATCATATTTCAATTCATTTATTTTAAACAATTTATACATGTATGTACGAGTATGTGTATTTACTGTTTTTAATTAAAAAATATCAATACGAATTTAAAAATGATTTTTGATGATGAAATATGTCCAGAAGTGCTTAACCAGCAACACACAAAAATTTTTAAATTCGTATTAACTTTGGAACGAGTTAAATAAAAAATACACACGAAACGTGTTAAATAAAAAAATACGATTAAAAGTAACTTTTAAAAATTCACATTTTACTATTCTTATTATAATTTTTACGGCATTGTGTACATATATACAAATGTATGTATATTGAAGAACTGCTATAAATTTACATAGCACAAGTGGCGATCTAAAGCTAGGTCTTAACAAGTACCTCCATACAATTTTACATTGAGAATCACGCATGGTTAAAACTATATTATGCGTCGATTCTTAATGCAAGATTGTATGGAGGAACTTGTCCAAATCTAGTTATACACACATCGTTACTTATGCTATATAAATTTATGGCAGTTTTTAATTAATACCATTAGTCTTTTTTATCTCCTTGCAAACTAGTGAGATCTAATATTACGCTTTACTAGGATTAGCGTATATTTTTGAAATAGAAATGTATATATCATTGGTCACAAATAGAAAGGCCCTAGTTCAAATAACTGTAACTTTAGAGAAGGGAAAAACATAATAGTAAACAATACAACTGCTCCAACAACTGCCTGTAAGAGCGTTATTTTTTTTAACTATTGCAATAAATTTTTCTGCTATAAGCAATTGACTCAAGCGCTGATGTTGCTGCTGACAACATGATGTTTTCTTGGCTCATGGTACTTGAAGGGGTCGTGTTGTGTTTGCTCTTTTACGAGGCTGCGAAGGCGAGAGATCAATTTCTAGCAAGGAATCATCCAATTCTGGTTATTGCTGTAGATTAAAATTTCATATTATAACTTTAAAACAATAATTTTAGGAAAATACTCACATATAAATTACATGCACCTTTTTTAATTTTGATAAATTCTTCTAGGAAACTCATTTCGTTGTATCAAAATACACATGGCACATGTACATCATCGGCACCGGAACCACTTCTTTTTTCTTTTGCTTTTGTCATATCCCTGCTATATTGACCGCGTAAATTTTAAAATTATTTTATTCTGTGAACGAAAACATTGCACATTTATTAAATATAAATAACACTTCCACTAGGTTTTACCTTAACTTCATTACGGCCAATAACATGATTAAAGACTTTCAACTTGTCGGCCATTTCATTGAGGGCAGCGTACCTGGCATGCTTATTGTGGTAAAACTTATGTTTGGGATTATATAAACATTCCTTGTTCTGCCACATTTCTATCAAATGCAGCACAGCTTCTTTGCACCAATCGAACTGGAACAACATAAAAATATACATACAGACATGTGTACGTAAGTTGTATATGCTTATATAAAAACCAAATACTTTTGTTAGTTCCTTGTAAATTTTTTCCTCTATTTTTATGGTACATCAATTTATATTTAATTTATTTTAAAATTTCATTGAATTTGCGACTCCACCAAAAGTTTGTTTAATTTAAACAGCTGATGTCAGATGCTTTGCTACTTCAAAATTGAACACGCTCTAAATCAAAATTGTCGTTTGTATTGTACACCGAGAAATTACACCTGCTATTGTTTCAAGGTGTTCAGACTATATGTACAAATTTACCATGTGAAAAAGTGACATTCAAATACATATAATGTGAACACAGCTTTAATTTTTACAGCTGTCAGGGTGACCAGCTTGTCGGTAGGTGCTCAAAAGAGGTGCCAAAAGATTTGGAGAATTTAATTAAAAAACAAGGCAAGTTATTGCCAGTTTGCGTTTAGAAATTCTATTTTATTTAACATTTTGCTCTGCTTATATACTATTTTACATGCTTCGATTTTTGTGTTTCTTTATGTCTTTAATTATGCTGTAATAACATAAATTATTAATAAAAATAAAAGTGTGTTATTTAAATTTTATAATGTAAGCGTTTTGTTAATTATTACAATGAACTGTGTTGCAATGAAACTAAACTATGATACAGTCATTTACAGCAAGTGAGGTACACTACATCACCATGTCATACCTTTTTATCTATTCCAAACACGTTGTGTGACTTTCAATTACACTATAAATTTACATTCATTTTTATTAATAAAAAATAATTTAACAACAATATTTACTACACAACTTTTTTTGTTTTAACAAATATATTATATTCTAAAACTAATATTCTTCATATAAATATCTGTACTTTATGTATATATCTGTACTTAATACTTTATTTACACATATTTTTTTTTACAATTATAACTATAATGGTAGGGGAAGTTTCGATGTATTAAATAAAAATATTTGTACCTCGGGTGTTCCACAGCTTAACAAACTTTAATACGCCGTTGTCGAATAAAGTTTGAGGCCAGGTGGCAAGTTTGTTAGGCAAATACCAACACAATAAAGTCTTAGAATAGAAGTTTTTGAATTAAAGAAGTACTTATTTGTAAAGTAACCTGAATTTTTATAAGTTTTAAAATTAGCTTCATAAAAGTCCGAGGAGTTTATATAGTTTTGTGTATTTGCATTTTGTTATTCTAAGCATTTTGTTTTGGGAGTAGCACGCTTAAACAATCAATAAATTTTTATTTGATATAAATACATATTAACTACTAGTTCAAAATAGACATATAAAAGCAAGATATGTACTTCGTTTAGTTATTTATGAATATATGTGTATGTATAAAAATATCAGAATATATTATTTTTCTTGTATTAAAGAGAAAATTATGGCTACGTTCCTTGTTTTTATAAATATGAGTCAATAATCGACCTTGGCGGTTATGGACGGGTGATAAAAGGGTCAAGTATTTCATGTAGGGATGATTCGGTAGTAAATACGGATTCTGGGCCCGAATCATAGCGATAAAGGAAGGGCACAGCCCCATGTTTCCTTGAGGGTGGGCAACCAGAGTTAGCCTAACATCTGCTAACAAAATTTATTTTGCTTTTCGTCTTGTAAAATAGTGCTGTGAAGTAAGTATGTGAGTAAATAACAGGTATTTGATCGTTTTTTTTCTTGCTTTCGGGTTCCTCCCTCTCTTAATTTAATTCACGTTCATGTGATCTTATGTCACCAAGGGCTGGCATGTCCATATATTTATTTTGTTATTGTTCAGTAGTGGTAAAAGTCAGTTTGGTTAGCAAGCACCACACCCCAATACGGCGAGCCTAGCCGGAGCATCCGACATCATGCCAGCGCGGCTAACAAACTGTTCAACAGTGTTTACGTTTCTTTTCAATTTGGTAAGGTAACTAACATAAATTCTAGAGGGACAAAGATAAAACCCATCTTGTCAACACTATCAATAATTTAGAACAAGGACATATAACATAATAAATACAACACAATTTTTTTACGTTAGTGTGTTCTCCTATACGATCATGATTAAAATTTTGTTTCCTCATGAGATTATAAGAATTTTCCTTTTATTTTAAAGTTACACTTGATACGATGGGCGGAGTAATTGCAATATTAATTATCCGGCAGTTATCAAAGCGATACTACAATAAGGCAAAACTCTAACGAAGATGAACTGAAACTACAAAATAATTAAACGAAACCAAAAACAATATCATGACAACAATACAATTAGACACTTTCTTAAACAAAGTTTCTAAGCTATTGTTTCATCCCTTAATTGAGCTAATTGAACTCCTTTTCTCTTCAGTAACAAAAACTTTAACTCCTCTGTACTACCTTTAACTGATAATTTATCATTTTCCATTACAGGGATACAGATCAGATTTCAATCTTTGCAATGAGTTGGTAATTTGTTCTCGACTATATCAGTATTTAAACTAGTGGGCTATTATTTCGTGCTTGGATGGAATACACGTTTCTTCGAACAATCAGATTGGGCGCCATTAATGTATTGAACAATGAGGCTTCCGACAAGCTTATTTACGGTGACATTATTATCCCAGCGGGTTCCAACCCTCTCATTGGGTACGCTGTGCACAAAAAGAAATACAAAACAAGCAAACATGGAATTTACACTGGCATATTGGTTTAGTGGTACTCTTTGTTTTCTGGAGACAGATGTTTTGTCTATTCCAAACACATTTTGTGACTTTCAATTACACCATAGTTATACATTAATTTTTATTAATATAAACCTTATTTTCCTAGACAATTTTTTTTTTCATTTAACCAGAATATTGACTACACAACTTTTGTTGTTTTAACGACAATAGTACTTTACAAATATATTCTATACTAAAACTAATTTACTTTTTTTTTGTTTGGTTGACTATATATCTATATCTTTTTATTATATTTTGTTTTATTATTATTATTTTTATTTGCGTTATTTCGTTTTATAATTTAATATATTTTTTTATTCTAAACTTTCGGTTAATTCTTTTCCCGTTTATTTTTACTAGATATACCAACGGACGACACAATCATCCGTATTCTAGAATCTAAATGTAAATAATTATATTAATATTTAAAGAACATTTATCTAAAACACAACCACCCACATACTTACATACATATGTGTCTACATATACATAATTAAATAATACATGAAATTAAAAACGCAAACGAAATCCTTTAACTAAGCTAATTCAATTTATTAAACTCTCTCCCTCTCTCTTCCTTTTAGTATTATAGCTTTCATACAATAACAAACAAAATACAACAAAAAGAGAACAAAAATTTTAAATCAAGTGAAATACTACAAACACACACAATATCATGTTTTGTTTCTTGCATGTAGTAGTAGAAAATTTAAATGCTTATAGCTCCCAAAATACTAAACTGATTTCAATAAAATATAGATTATGCACATCTGTACCAAAAACCCTTTAAAACCATATAAATCTTTTTAAAATCGGTGCAGTAGTACCAAGTACCAGCGTAAAAGGGATTACAAAAAACATGTTTGCCTATTAATTATATAGAAGATAATTTTTCGTGCAGGTATTTTCTTGGCTTTCCAAACATATATATATATATATATATATATATATATATTGCTTTTTAATTTCGTATGACTGTTTTATCCCTACCCTGAAGGAGCTCCCTAAAGGTAGGATCACACGATTGCCGCAATGCACCAATTATTGATCCATTTTATATGCTCATTGTGTGATTTCACAATTTATTGTCCCATACGACAATCGAATAATATTCTGATGATTTGCCGCAATCAAATGCAACTTTGGTACGGCAATCGTGTAAACGGTTGATAGGCAACCATGCCCCAATAAAAATATTAAAAATGCGGCAATATTTATTGTGTTCTCGAGCAGCAATCACAGTAGTCAATACGCGACAATTTCTTAAACTAATTTATTTTTTCGTATGCACCATATAATTTTTTATACTTTTTATAAATTTTTGTCTTTTTTGAATTATCACTACTTATGTATTATTTATAACTATTAACAAGTTTATGTTTATTTTAGATTTAAGATTTGAATACTTATTGTTAGTTCATATTTGAAGATACAATAAATAAATACATGTATTAAAAAAAAAGAAGAAGTATGCACCAAGGGTTTTCGTTAGTACTGAAAACTTAAATTTACTTTATAGGTATGTAGTTATAACTTATTTGAATTGTTAACATGGAACTGTAAGCTAATCTTTAATCCATATGATTAATTTTTATTCGTTTTAAAGAACGAAAATTGCCTCTGATTTGCATTTTGATAAGTACAAAATACAGAAAGCAGAGAAAGTTTTATTTTTTTTAAGCGAGCAAACCATTTTCACGTACAAAATGAAACAGAAAAACATTATTTCTTAAAAAAAATATTTGCAAGTAAAACAAAACAACTACCACAACAGCTACTTGCTTGTATTGCTCCAGTTAGAACAATAGTATGACTGGGCTGCGGCAATTATTGTCCCAAGTTCATTCTTCACCCAAAATTTTGACTTCTTAAAACAAGTATTCAAACCAAATAACGCACGCAAAAATCAATTTTATAGCAAATTAACAAATAAAAAAAATTACATATGTGGACAAATTTATACACTTGTTTCACTTTATGTTGGATAAAATTATAAGTTCGTCTCTTATTGGGACAATTGGTAGATCCTCAACCAAATAACTTGTTTTTTTCCTTCGGCTCCTTTGTTTCCGTTTATTTTAGTTACCCAGAACAGATGGATCTCAAGCTCCCTTCTCCAACACTAAATGCACAACACATAACAAAAAAAAAACCATTTAACAAAATTTGTATTCACTAACAATAATTTTAACTCACATTTTTTATTTTATTCTATCACTTATTTTAAGAACGTTTAATCTTTGTATTTACTTTTTTTAAAACTGTTGCGCACACCTTGATCACTTTTTAACTTTTAATCTCTCTGTTTAATTTTTTTCTCTAACTACCTACAGATTTTCCTTTTGGATTTTTACAATTTTCTAATTTTCCCTTAGAGGTTTTCCCGCCAATTCTTCCATATTTTTTCTTTATTTTTGTAGAATTATCTTTTTTATGAAAACAGCTTAATTTTTCTGGCATTCCTAACAGTTGTTTAATTTTTGATTTTTCCTACAATATTTTATGTATCATGGACTAGTTTATGATTTAATCTTAACCAACTCCTTACTCCATGAACTTTTCCCTCGCTTTTCTTAGATAGGATGGTTTTTCTTTTCACAGGATTTTATAAAAATAGAAAGGTGTCATTTGTTCATTCATTTTTATTTTTTAACGTGATCTATAATTCTGTGTTCATGTTGTTCCTCCGGTGTTTAAATTAAAAATACAACTATTGTTAATGTCAAAGGTCTTTATATAGTATTTGTCATTAACAACTGTATTGCACAAATTTTTCCCCCTGTTTTTAATATATATTATAGCTGAATGTTGATAGATTCATACTTGCTCTCTTACACAAAATGGGGGTCAAAATGTGTAATAAGTTTTTTCAGTTGGTGAGTAAGAACCAAATAAAAAAGAGTTATTGGGATTTTTGGCTATTCTTTACTTGGTTCTGGAATTTAATTTGGTTCTCTATTCCCATCCAGCATTTCATCATTCTGTGTCGAAATTAACATTGGTCCTTCGAACCGAATTGGAATAAGAAAAACGAATTTAATTCTCTCTGAGATTTCATTATTGGATTTCATTTGTGACCATACCAGCTGACAAAACTACATACATACATTCATCGATTCATCATTAATAAGGTACGTTACTTATTTTGCTTTGATTGTTCTTCAGTCCTCTTGAAAGTGCATGTGAAACAACATTCCACGTTTTTCTTTATACACACATAGGTACATATGTACATATGTATACCTATTACTAATTTGTCTAAGTACATAAACGAATAAATTAATCAAATGGAGTGCTAGTTATGAAGAAAATTTTTTTCTAAAATCGAAAAAAAAGGAAAATAATTCCAAAGCACAAAATTAATAAAATTATAGATTCCCAAAAGGAAAATGTGCTAAGTTAATAAAAAGAATTTTGAATCGCCATTGATGTACAAACATCCATACATATAATAAAGAGTGAGACGAATATTCAACTGGAACCATGTACATATGTATGTTCATACATACATAATTTTCATCGATCACTACCAGTAAGTTGCATACTTATACCATTTCAAAACAAACAAAAACATTTTTTAACAAAATGACCGGAATACTTCGCATATTAATTTTGTCCAAAATATAGGTTTTTCTTTGGGAGGCCCTTTATGGTAATGGATGAACAAATGTCCAATCTTTTCCTTCTTCCAGCGTTAAATTCTTATATTTTATTTTATTAACTCTCCAGGAATAGGTAGTTAATTTAATTCCCTTTGGTGATTAATTTTGTTTATATTCTCTTCGAGTTTTATTTAATTCTCTTATTCAGCGAATGAAAGTTCAAAACTCATTGAACATTCGTAAAATTAAACTCACTTGGATCTCTTCATCTGTAATCTTAGTAGAGATTACAGACCAAAAAAAACCAAGTTAGAAAAAGAAGTCGTGCTCCCTTAGACTTAAAACATCCATTAGCGTTATTTTCTTAATCAATTAAAATTACAAAAAAAGAAGATCCCGCTTTCTTCCAATTCCATACATACTTACATACATACATACATACATATGTACATATACGAATACATATATTTATATTGTAAAATTATTGGAAAACAACACGTAATTTATTCTTAAGAAAAAGTGAATGTGAATATTTGTTTAAAACGATAAGACTTATGACCACTTTGAAGGTACCCAATATAAAGAAAAAAAATTATTTTCAATCACGATTGATAAATTGAAGGTAGAATTTAAAAGGAAAAAGGTTTATTTCAAGTTGGAACTACATAACCGCAGAACCTATAAAAATATTGTGCATACTTATTATTTTTACAAGGTCGGCAACACTTGTTAGAACCTATGCAGATATTGAGTACTTTCGGTTCTAAATGGTCTCAATTTTCTTTAAAATCACAAAAGTGTTGAAATTATAAAAAATAAAATAAAAACAAAAAAAAAAACAAAAAATTAAAAATAAATATATCAACTTAAAAGCTAATTAAAAGGTTAATATTAGTAATTAAATCTGTTTTAACCTTCATATCACGTTTTTTCAAGTCTCGTGACTCCTAACTGCGTACTTTTTTTTTCTAGTAAACAGTGGTCCAATTTGTAAATTTCATATTTTCACAACAATTTTTTTTTTAAGTTGAATCGTATTTGTCTGGAGTGGCAAATTATCAAGTGTATCTTTAATTATACAGATATACACGAATAGACCTAATAATCACGTTCATTTCCAATCAAATCATTACAATTTCCAGGTCAGTGAAGATTAATGAACTTTTAACTAGTTTATTCCTATAATCAGCTGATTCATATTCCAGAAAATCGAAAGAACGAAATCATTTATTCAGTAAACTAAATGAATGCAATTTGGGTTTGAAATTTATTTGCAATTTCCTCTGCTATTTCATACTGTGAACAGCATTCACTCTAAATACAAGTTATAAGTATTATTACAAAAAAAGGACTTTTATAAAGATTTATTTCCTTTTTAAAGTTTCTTTTACTCGAACCTTTTATTTCACTTTTACAAGTGACTTCTAGCTGAGTTTTTACTTTTACTTGTGTATAACTAAAATGTCTTTCGATCAATTTATTCGCTTGTCTGATGACATTGTAGAGTTCGAGGCAGATCTAAATAATAATATATACCCGCTGAGTTCTTGTCATGCAGTCGATGTTCATCGAGATGAACTAGAATCTGAATGGGCAAGAGTTAAGAAAAGTTACGAAACTTGTTTGTTTGAGGTGGAGAAAAAGACTCAGGCAAAGGACAAAGCAAAAGATATAGAAACAATCAAAGAAAAATATAAGAGTACATATAAGACATATTGTAAGTTTCTAACCAAGTTTGCAGAAATATTAGATACACTTAACAATCCTCCAAGCACTTCGGCTCATTCTGTTCGATCAAACAACTCTTCTTCGGAGTCACACAGTCTTCATTCACCGTCTATCGGGATAGAAACATTTCATGGCGATTACGCCTCTTGGCCCACATTTTGTGATACTTTTATTGCAGTAGTTTCCAATTCGAAAGCCAGCAATGTTGAAAAATTATTTTACTTGAAACAAAGGACGAAAGGCGAAGCTAGGGAAATTGTTCAAAAGAGTCCACTTACCTTCAATTTAGCTTGGGAAAATTTATGTTCACGTTTTGAAAATCGACGAGTTCTTATAAATGGTCAGCTGAAAATCCTTTTTAGCCTACAGACTATTACATTGGAGTCCGGAAAAGCTCTCAAGCAATTACAAAGGGATTTGAACTCCTGTATATCCGTACTAAAACTTCCAGAAAACACACTTACTATGTGGGAACAGGAGCTTAAAGACAAAACAGCTCTTCCGAAATGGTCAGAACTTGACGATTTTCTCACTAATCGCTACAGAACATTAGAATCGGTTTCCGAGATTCGAAATATAAATAACTTGAAGAAAAGTGACGTGAAATCAAAAGGTCAATCTACTCCAAGTTTCAATAAAAAGGTAAACAGTTTTCAAGCTAATATCTCTAGTCCACAATGCCAGCTTTGTCCAAAGGAAAATCATGCTATAAGAAAATGCCCAAAGTTTTTAAAAATGAATAACCAGCAAAGACTGCAAGAAATCAAAAGAGAAGGTTTGTGTTTGAACTGTTTTTCAAAATCCCATGGTGTGAAAAATTGCACTAGTAAACATAGCTGTTTTAAATGCCAAAAGAGACACAATACGCTTTTGCACAAAGAAATCGAGAGAACAGATAAGTATTCCCAAATTCCATGTTCAACTACTACCCTAAACCCCAGGTCAATGTCCTTTTCTCCTTCTAATGCAGGTAATATACAGTCCACTACCAATGATACCACTAATAAAGTCCTGTTTTGCTACTAATTCCAAGGGGGTCTTATTAGGAACTGCCTGGGTAAATATTTGTCACTTAGGGATGAATTATCAAACACGCGCCTTGATAGATTCGGGGTCAGAAGGCACCTTCATATCTGAGCGTTTATTCAATATTCTGAATCTTCCTCCTCGTCTTACCCAAGCAAAAATTTCGGGACTAAATAATACCATTTCGGCTACAGTTCAACGCCAATGTAATTTAACATTGGGTTCACAATTAAATGGTGACATAATTATTTCTGTGACGGCACTTGTAGTTCCTCAACTTTCTAGTAAACTACCTTCGCAGACCTTCCCAGATTCGATATTTTCAAGCCTTCCTAATATTCCACTAGCTGATCCTAAGTTTAATTCTAGTTCAAAGATTGATATATTGATTGGAGGTGATATATTCCCATCAATAATTTGTTCTGGTATCAGACACAATGTTTGTGGATCTTTAATAGCCCAAGAAACCATCTTCGGATGGATTTTGACTGGTCCAGTCAAGAGCACATCCAACTCAGGCACCACTATAGTTTCAAATTTCTGCGAAATTACCTTAGACAAGGAAATTTCTCGCTTCTGGGAAGTGGAGAATCTTCCAAGGAAGAACGTTATGTCTCCATCGGAACAAGCATGTGAAGATTTATATGTTCGTACTACAAAAAGAAGCCCCGAAGGCAGATATATTGTATCGCTTCCCTTCAAGGAAGAATTTCCAGAGGATATATGTATTGGTCAATCTAGGTCTAGTGCTATTGCACAGTTTCTCCGAAACGAGGCTAGAATGATTCGAATTCCTAACCTGAAATCTGATTACGATAAAGTTATTCAGGAATACGAAGATCTTGGTCATATGTTTAAAATTGAATCATCTTTTAAGCATTCTGATACTCCACATACTTATTATTTACCACATCATGCGGTCATAAAGCCTGATAGTGTTACTACGAAAGTTCGCGCAAAGTTTGAATTCCGTACTTCACATAGGCCCAGTGCTTCAAAATGATTTGACTCTACTAATTCTAAAGTGGAGATTTTTTAAATACGTCTTCAATGCCGACATTCAGAAGATGTACAGGCAAATTCTAGTTAATCCAGAGCACACTTCATATCAGAGAATATTGTTCAGAAATAATCCAAATAATTTCATTAGTGAGTATGAGGTTAAAACAGTTACTTTCGGTGTTAATTGTGCTCCATATCTTGCTATTCGCACATTAATGCAGTTAGCAGAGGACGTTCAATCCGTCTATCCACTTGCTAGTGAAATTCTTCGAAATTATATGTATGTCGACGATGTTTTGGCTGGGTCGCATACAAAAGAAGACGCCATAAAGGCAAAAAATGAGCTAGTCTTAGCCTTAAAATCCGCCGGGTTTTTGCTGAGAAAGTGGACATCTAATTCCCAAGATATTTTGGATGATATCCCTCCAGAACATCTTCGTCATGAGGACTTTTTGAAATTCGAGGATAGCAGTTCTGCAAAAACTTTAGGAATACAGTGGAATGCATGTTCCGATTATTTCCTTTTTGCAGCGAATCAATTTTCAGAAGACACTGCGTGCACTAAAAGAGAAGTTTTATCGCAAATTGCGAAATTGTTCGATCCCGCGGTTTGGTTAGCATCTTGTGTCATAATGGCAAAAATACTGATGCAGAAAATATGGGTAGATGGTACTGGATGGGACGAAATTCTTAGCCCAGATACACTTCATGAATGGAAACAGTTCCAATCTAATTATTCTGAAATCAATACCATTCGTATTCCTCGATGGATTGATTATTGTCCGAATTCGGAAGTCCAATTCCATGGGTTTTGTGATGCTTCAGAAAAAGCATATGCAGCGGTTTTGTATGTACGGATTTCAAGAAATAATTCTGTTTCTACACATATTATGGCTTCTAAAACAAAGGTGGCTCCCATTAAGACGCTGTCAATTCCGAGACTAGAGCTTTGTGGGGCGGTTCTGTTAGTAGACATGATAGACAATTTACTCTCAAGGATGGATGTGTTGGACAGACTCAACCATAGTCCTATCTTGGTTGGCTAAGCCGGCATGTAGTTGGCTAACCTTTGTAGCAAACCGAGTATCCAAGATACCTCAAGTAGTTGACAGCTCAAAATGGTTTCACATCAATTCTAAAATGAATCCAGCGGACCTAGCCAGCCGAGAACTTTATCCTCAGGACCTACGAGGAAAAAATTTATGGTGGTTCGGGCCCAACTGGCTACAGAAAGAAAGTTCTTTGTGGCCTAATTTTTGTTCATCTAACATACCGAGTACTGAACTAGAAATAAAGCCTATAAAAGTACATTTTACCTTCTTCACTCATTTTGAAGATGTCTTAGAACGGTTCTCCTCATTCCCCAAAGCATTACGTGTTCTGGCATATGTGTATGGTTTTTTCCTTAGAACACATCATCGATATCGTGCCAATTTCTATAAAGATTCCACTGCACTTTCCAGCGCTGAAATAAATAACGTGCGAGATATCCTCATTTCTGTCTGCTAGAAGGTGAGCTATCCAAATCAGTACCAGGCTTTGACTGAAAAAAACCCATATCTACGTCCAGCACACTGTTAAATTTAAATCCGTTTTTAGATCAAGAAGGAATTATTCGTGCTTGTGGTCGGCTTGAATATGCACCTGGTTTATCTTACAATGAGAAACACCCAGTGATTATACCATACAACTCGCAGTATGCAAGGTTATTGACAAAATTTATACATGACATCACTCTTCACGGTGGAAACCAATTAGTTTTACGTATACTTCGCTCACAATATTGGATTCCAAAAGCAAATAATTTAATAAAACAACAATAAATAAATGCAAAATTTGTGTGATACACAAAAAACGATGTCAGAGCCAAATAATGGCAGCATTACCATCCGAAAGGACAGAAATTACTCGTCCATTTGTCCATACTGGTCTAGATTTTACCGGACCATTAGATATTAAGAGCTATTCTGGTCGAGGCTGCCGTACTTCCAAGGGCTATGTCTGTGTATTCGTATGCTTCTCTACAAAGGCAATTCATTTAGAAGCCACGTCGGAACTAACCACCCAAGCATTTCTGGCAGCTTTTAGTCGCTTTGTGTCGCGAAGAGGATGTCCATTACACTTACATTCTGATAACGGAACTACCTTTGTTGGAGCTTCTAGACTTATTCCAAAGGAGTTCCTTCAAACCTCCAAAGATCGCATTTTGGCCAACTATGCCCAACAGAATATTTCATGGCATTTTATTCCGGCTGGAGCCCCTCATATGTGCGGCTTATGGCAAGCTGGTGTAAAAAGCTTTAAGGCACATTTTCGAAAGACTGTTGGATGTTATAAATACACATTTGAGGAACTTTCTACATTGCTTTCCAAAATCGAATCTTGTCTTAGTTCCAGGCCAATCTCCCCTATGTCTCCTAATCCAACCGATCTTTGCGCCTTGACTCCAGGACATTTCCTAATTGGAACTCCAATTCTTGCTCCAATTGATCCCCAAGTTAGTGACCTACCCATATCTATTGCCAATAGATGGCAGCGCGTAAAATTAATACATCAGAAATTTTGCTTGCGATGGAAAAATGAATATTTAAAAGAAATGCACAAAAGGCTTAAATGGCAGGGTCCAGAGGCTAATATTTCCGAAAATGCACTGGTAGTGATCAATAATGAAAATCTTCCGCCAAACTCATGGCGGGTTGGCATAATTGTCAAAGTCTATTTGGGTCCAGATAAACGAGTTCGAGTCGCCGACGTCTTCACCCAGCGTGGATTAATAAAAAGACCCATAGTCAAGCTCATTTTATTGAATCCTGAAACCTAGTTTAGCTTTCAACAGGATTTCCTTACATTACAATTTTTTTTCTTTTCTAGCTCACCATGCCAAAAGTACCTACAAAATTCGAATCAAAATTTCCTGAGCGACGTAAAACTTATGCTTGCCGTATTTGTAAGAAGTATCACTCACTTCGAACATGCCATAAATTTTTAGCCATGAACATGTCCGATAGAATTCGTGCAGTACATGCAAATAAGTATTGTCCTAATTGCTTGGCACATGAACACTCGCATGGAATTTGCTTCTCCAGATACGGATGCAAACATTGCCATAAGTCTCATCATACCCTGTTACATGTTGATCGACGACTAGCAAAGGACTTGTTAGGACCTAAACAACGATCAAAGTCGAGTTCGCCGTTAAATTCTACTAAGCCTACTTCATCGAATTCATTAAAAAAACACGTGTCATCAGGTTCTAAGGACAAACCTTCATCTTCTACTTTGGCAAAATCAACAACCTTGACAGAAATCATCCGCCAAAACACACTTGTACTGCTTCCCACAGTTCTTGCGAAGATTGGAAGCACGACCGCATATGCTCGTTGTTTATTAGATTCTGGTTTGCCAGTTAGTAGGGTTTCTACAAAATTAGTTGACAAACTAAACTTAACATCGTACACTCTCCACGACGAAACTATTTGCCCAATAGTCCTCAAGTCAAGATTCGACAGCAACTCAAAGATCGAGGGTACCTTTAGGGTTGACAATCGCGTCTGTACTCGCACTCCATCTGAATCACTTCCTGAGTCATTTAAAAGGAATTTCCGAGATTATTTTCTGGCGGATTCAAAGTTTTACGAATCCACTCCTATCGATATAATTATTGGAGCAGATCTTTATCCGAAGGTTATGTGTCAAGGTATATTTTCAAGAATAGGATAACCTGCCACTCAGAGTACGGTGTTTGGGTGTACGGTGTTCTTTGTATTATTTTATGCAACAACTTCTTAGACATGATCCTGAACGTTTTCATTGCATACATAGTGCAAGGCGGGCGGTAATGTTAATGTCAAAGAGCTTTATATAGTATTTGTCATTAACAACTGTGTTGCACAAATTTTTCCCCCTTTTTTTAATATATATTATAGCTGAATGTTGATAGATTCATACTTTCTCTCTTACACATAATGCCTAAAATGAAATGTCAAAGGGGTCAAAATGTCTAATAAGTTGTTTCCGTTGGCGAGTAAGAGTTTTTCGATCTTCTTGTTTGATCAGCCAACTGAAAAGGTTTGTGACATATATATGTTTCCCGAGCGAACCAAATAAAAAAGAGTTATTTAATATAAATATATGAAGATAAATCTGTCGAACCTATAGCATTCTACATAGTTTATGCAGCCCTGAGCCTCCAATGCAAAAGACATATAAGCACTTATGTGAAATTTTAGAGACTCACTACACACCACCGAAAATTATTTTCAAGCAACGCAAACTGTTTTACAGTTCTCACAAACACGAAGATGAGTCTGTCGCCAGTTGGTTTGCTAGAGTAAAAAAATTAGCTCTAGATTGTAAATTCGCTGACAACTTGGATGCATGCGTGCTTGACCAATTTATAATGGGACTTCCAAATAAAATGTTTGAACGCTTCTGTGAGGAGCTTACATTGGCGGACGCGGTAAGAAAGGCATTGATTTTCGAAACAAAATGCGAAAGAGACAACATAAATTTCGTTAAGAACATGCGATCAAGATATCAACATGCGCAAAGTCGACAATCAAAGCCACGTGGGGAATTTATCATGAGCAGAAACAATACCGATAAAGTTGTTGGTAGGAAGAAGACAATCTGTATTCACTGCGGGTGGCGAAATCACGAGTCGCAAAAATGCAAATTTAAGAACAGCAAATGTTATTACTGCGGTAAAATGGGACATCTTGCGGCTGTTTGCACGATGAAGACCAATAAAGTTAATTACGTATCACATTCCGACGATCAATGTAGTGATGATAGTAATGATTTCGTTTTTTCTATTTTTAGTTTTTTTTTTTTTTTAATACATTTATTTATTTATTGTATCTTCAATTATGAACTAACAATAAGTATTCAAATCTTAAATCTAAAATATAAGTATTAGGCCCGACCACTGTCGGACATAAACTTAGTGATAGTTATAAATAATACATAAGTAGTGATAATCGAAAAAAAATATTTTCAAGCAATCCCATCTGGAGTGTTGAGTAAAAGAGCCCTTGTGTCCTTCTTTTTCAAGCGAATGTGGCCAGTAAAATTCAAGATGTTACGAGCAAGCGGATTAGGATGTGACTCGAGTTTTGTTAAATATTTGCCTGCGTATTTTGCTATTTCTTCAATCACTAGTGGCATATTCAAATCACGATGTATATTTGAGTTTTTTATGTACCATGGAGCCGATGTTATCAAACGTAAAATTTTGTTTTGCCTTCGTTGGATTCTCTCGACGTTAGAAGCTGAAGCAGTGCCCCATAACTGAATTCCGTAGCACCATATTGGCTTCAAGAGCGACTTGTATAATAAAAGTTTGCAGTCTAGGATGAGTGATGAGTTTCTACCAATCAGCCAATATATCTGAGTTAGTTTAAGTTTCATTTGTATTAGCTTTGAGTCAATATAGTGTTTCCATGTAAGTCGTCGATCAAGGTGTATACCAAGGTATTTTACATGTGAATGCTGAGGAACAACTTGATTGTTGATTCGAATTGGGGAACAAGTATCTCTTCGCAGGGTAAATGTTACCTGAACACACTTTTGCTCGTTTACCTTAATTCTCCATAATTTTAACCATAGTTCCAGTTGTGTAATATATTCTTGTAGATATCGGGAAGCCTCATGAGGATTTTCGTGCATACTTGGCAGGCTGTATCATCGGCAAACGTAGATGTATGGATATTGCTGCTCAAAGGCATATCACAAGTATAAATTAAATACAAAACTGGCCCCAGTATGCTCCCCTGTGGCACACCGGATGATATAGTTTCGGGCACACTCATGAATTCTCCTTCCACAACCGTGAACTTCCGGGTAGTAATGTAACTTTCTAATAAACTCACCAAATTTATTGGTCGATATGATTTTAATTTTAAAATTAGGCCTTCATGCCACTTTATCAAATGCCTGCGAAACGTCAATAAACAGTGCAGAACAGTACTTCTTTTCTTCAAATGTTCTTCTTATACATTGAACCAATCTATGCGTTTGTTCAATGGTGCTATGCTGACTTCTAAAACCAAACTGATGGTCTGGGATACACCCACTACCAATTAGAATTGGGGACAATTTTGAGATGAGCAGTTTTTCGAAAAGTTTTGACATTATTGATAGCAGACTTATTGGCCTGTATGAATCTGCCTTGGTAAGATCTTTGCCCGGCTTTGGAATCATTTTAACTTTGGCAAGCTTCCAGCTGTGGGGATAATACTCTAGTCGTAAAATGGCATTAAAAATGAATAACATGATTCTAATTACAATACGAGGCAATTTTATTAGCATTTGGTTACTAATTCCATCAATACCCGGTGCTTTCTTCGGGTTGAGTTCAGCAATTAGATTTTGTACATCACACATTTTAAATTTTATGGGTCGAGGGGGTAGCGCAACTACACTCGGGAAATCAACAACACCAGTACATGTGTTTGGGGTAAATACGGATTTTAAATGCTTTGCAAACAAGTTACCTTTTTCAATATCACTCCTGGCCCAAACTCCGGTAGAAGTGCGCAGAGGTGGTTTAAACTCAACGGGTGTTTTAATTCTTTTCGCAGCGCGCCACAAAGAATAATTAGATGCTGGTGTGACATCCAGATTTTCTAGATAGTTTTTAAGAGATGCAGTTTTTTCATATGCAAGCAGTTCTTGGAGTCTTTTAGTGCAATCTTTTAATCTAATTTTATTTTGGGGTGATCTGTGCTGTTGCCATTCTCTTCTAGCTCTTCTTTTTGCACATACGAGAAGTTCAATATCTGTTGAATATATTCTGTTAAAACCAGTCTGCGGGTGGGAGGAAGTGGCATGTTCAGCTGCCTGCTTAATATTTTCGTTAAGATTAGCAATATTAGATTCAATATCGTCATGAGTGCTTAGCTTAATGTTTTCAGGGCAATGACTACTAAGATATTTTTTGAATCGCAGCCAATTAACACGACTGACCATTTTCACATATGGGTGAGGTAGAGCACTTCTCAGTGGGCTACAGATTGTAACGATCGTGGGAGAGTGATCAGACGATTCTAGGAAAGCTTCGACGTGAATTAATTCCCTAGAAATATTTTTCATGACGCCAAAATCTATAATATCCGGAATTTTATGTATGTCAGTAGGCCAGTAAGTGGGCTCCCCACTCGAAATGACGTCCAAGCCCATTTTTGAAATTGTGTTGAACAACGCTCGTCCTCTAGGTGTGATAAGACGCGAACCCCAGAAAGTATGTTTTGCATTATAGTCTCCAGCTGCTACGAAACAAGGGCCAAGAGATTTGTAGAAATCCTCGTATTGATCCTCAGTAATTGCGAATCTAGGAGGGGAGTAAATTGATGATATGACAAAATTTGTGCAAAAATTTTCGACACAAATATTCGTTGCTTGTAGATGTTCTTCACAAATGTTGTCAAGAATATAATGCTTGAGTCTTGACTTTATTAAAATTGCTGATCCCCCGCAAGCTCTTCCTCTTGGGTCCTTTGAATCATATAAAATGTAGCCATTAATTTTGAATAGGCTTCTTGAAGTCAAATGAGTCTCAGAAACCAACATTATATCAATATTTTTTTCCGTGAGGAAGTGCTCAAGTTCATTTTTATGTTGGCGAATGCCGTTTGCGTTCCAGAAACTTATCTTTAACGTGTTCATGGCTTGTTAACTAATGCTTGAAGCAGTGTAGACTGCATTCGTAGCATTTCTTGCATCATGCTAGTCATATTTGTTGTAAAATTATTTATAGTCAGCACTAGATTCTCAATAGTAGCTTCAAGGCGACTAAAATTAAAGCTTGAGTTTTCATTCGTTGAATTATTTTGAGGCGGAATATTTTGTGTGGGAATATAACTAGTCTTAGCTGCATCGGCATACGATACACGTGAAGTGACAGGTTGGCTCATTTGAGCAAAAGTGGCGGAATAAGCGTTTGCTGTTAGTGCTGGAGCTAATTTAGGTTTTTGTCTTATAGTTTGTTTAACGAAAGAATAGACAGGACATCCTCTGTAGTTAGCGGTGTGATTACCTCCACAATTACTACATTTTTTTTCTGCTAGATCTTTAGGCTTAGTACAACCAGCAGTACCGTGCAATTCACCGCAGATAACACAAACTGAAGGTAACTTGCAGTAAGTTTTTGTGTGACCATATTCTTGACAATTATGGCACTGTACGGGTCCAGAACGCTTGTGTGGTTCTTCAACTGTTATTTTTCGATATAAGAGATATTTCAAATTATAAATTGGATGAGTCTCGCTTTTTTTCAATTTTATATCGTTTGGCTCAAGTTCGACGCGAAATAGAGGTTGAGGAATCTTCTCCCTATTTATTATGTTAGATACATTTTTTACCTTAAATCCCTGGAGGACGAGTGCATCTTTTATTTCTTCGGGAGCAACATAGGAATCGATGCCCTTCAATACGATCTGCAGGCCTTTAGCACTTTTAAGCTGATATGTGTAGAAACTTTTCTTACTTTTTTCAAATTCAGTAATAAGTTTGCGAAAATCTTTTTCTTCATAAATTTGAATTTTGGTTTCATCAATGTTACCACGTTTTATTGGAACGATGTGAAATTTATTCTCACCAATGACTGAAATTAAATTTTTTATAAGAGCGTTTGAATTTTTTTCTCTCAAATAGATTGGAGGCGGCTTGGATGTTTTGTTCGTAGATACATCGGGTTCATTGTTGTCAACTTGTAATATTTGAAAACGATTTTGGCGGTTAATAGAGGATACGCTGTTATCCCTAGACATTTTTGGAGCAGATGAAATTTTCGAAGACTTTGGGCTTCGTCCGCGCTTTACCACTGTAATATATCTGTCCATTCCCACTTGGACCTTGGGTTTTGGGCTGCTCTTAACTTCAGTAAAAACTTGGTTAAGTGATGACCACGAGCCCGAAGCGGATGATATCGCTGAGTTAAATGTAGAAGTACTAGGCAACGGTAATGTTAACGAATCACTAGTTGGCATTGGACAAAGCGAAGTTGATCGCTGACGAAAAAGTGGCCTCGCCGTTAAAAAAAAGTCTACTATCAGATTTCTTATTTAATTTGTTATCATTAAGAGCTTCAGAGCTCTCAGTAAGTCTATCATTAGATTTTTTATTTTTATTATTTTCATTAAGAGCTTCAGAACTCACAGTAAAATAGGCATTTCTGCCATTTGAACTCACTTCACAGTTATTTGTTTTTGAGGTACTCATATAGAGTATTCCTCAAGGGCACTTTTGTTTGTTTGTTTGTATTTTTTTTTTATTACGGTTTTTTTGTTTTTGTTAATTATTTTTTTTTTTTTTGTAATACATTTATTTATTTATTGTATCTTCAATTATGAACTAACAATAAGTAATCAAATCTTAAATCTAAAATATAAGTATTAGGCCCGACCACTGTCGGACATAAACTTAGTGATAGATATAAATAATACATAAGTAGTGATAATCAAAAAAAAAAAATATTTTCAAGCAATCCCATCTGGAGTGTTGAGTAAAAGAGCCCTTGTGTCCTTCTTTTTCAAGCGAATGTGGCCAGTAAAATTCAAGATGTTACGAGCAAGCGGATTAGGATGTGACTCGAGTTTTGTTAAATATTTGCCTGCGTATTTTGCTATTTCTTCAATCACTAGTGGCATATTCAAATCACGATGTATATTTGAGTTTTTTATGTACCATGGAGCCGATGTTATCAAACGTAAAATTTTGTTTTGCCTTCGTTGGATTCTCTCGACGTTAGAAGCTGAAGCAGTGCCCCATAACTGAATTCCGTAGCACCATATTGGCTTCAAGAGCGACTTGTATAATAAAAGTTTACAGTCTAGGCTGAGTGTTGAGTTTCTACCAATCAGCCAATATATCTGACTTAGTTTAAGTTTCATTTGTATTAGCTTTGAGTCAATATGGTGTTTCCATGTAAGTCGTCGATCAAGGTGTATACCAAGGTATTTTACATGTGAATGCTGAGGAACAACTTGATTGTTGATTCGAATTTGGGAACAAGTATCTCTTCGCAGGGTAAATGTTACCTGAACACACTTTTGCTCGTTTACCTTAATTCTCCATAATTTTAACCTTAGTTCCAGTTGTGTAATATATTCTTGTAGATATCGGGAAGCCTCATGAGGATTTTCGTGCCTCATGAGGATTTTCGTGCATACTTGGCAGGCTGTATCATCGGCAAACGTAGATGTATGGATATTGCTGCTCAAAGGCATATCACAAGTATAAATTAAATACAAAACTGGCCCCAGTATGCTCCCTTTGGCACACCGGATGATATAGATTCGGGCACACTCATGAATTCCCCTTCCACAACCGTGAACTTCCGGGTAGTAATGTAACTTTCTAATAAATTCACCAAATTTATTGGTAGATATGATTTTAATTTTAAAATTAAACCTTCATGCCACACTTTATCAAATGCCTGCGAAACGTCAATAAACAGTGCAGAACAGTACTTCTTTTCTTCAAATGTTCTTCTTATACATTGAACCAATCTATGCGTTTGTTCAATGGTGCTATGTTGACTTCTAAAACCAAACTGATGGTCTGGGATGCACCCACTACCAATTAGAATTGGGGACAATTTTGACATGAGCAGTTTTTCGAAAAGTTTTGACATTGTTGATAGCAGGCTTATTGGCCTGTATGATTCTGCCTTGGTCAGATCTTTGCCCGGCTTTGGAATCATTTTAACTTTGGCAAGCTTCCAGCTGTGGGGATAATACTCTAGTCGTAAAATGGCATTAAAAATGAATAACATGATTCTAATTACAATACGAGGCAATTTTATTAGCATTTGGTTACTAATTCCATCAATACCCGGTGCTTTCTTCGGGTTGAGTTCAGCAATTAGATTTTGTACATCACACATTTTAAATTTTATGGGTCGAGGGGGTAGCGCAACTACACTCGGGAAATCAACAACACCAGTACATGTGTTTGGGGTAAATACGGATTTTAAATGCTTTGCAAACAAGTTACCTTTTTCAATATCACTCCTGGCCCAAACTCCGGTAGAAGTGCGCAGAGGTGGTTTAAACTCAACGGGTGTTTTAATTCTTTTCGCAGCGCGCCACAAAGAATAATTAGATGCTGGTGTGACATCGAGATTTTCCAGATAGTTTTTAAGACATGCAGTTTTTTCATATGCAAGCAGTTCTTGGAGTCTTTTAGTGCAATCTTTTAATCTAATTTTATTTTGGGGTGACCTGTGCTGTTGCCATTCTCTTCTAGCACTTCGTTTTGCACATACGAGAAGTTCAATATCTGTAGAATATATTCTGTTAAACCCAGTCTGCGGGTGGGAGGATGTGGCATGTTCAGCTGCCTGCTTAATATTTTCGTTAATATTAGCAATATTAGATTCAATATCGTCATGAGTTCTTAGCTTAATGTTTTCAGTGCAATGACTACTAAGATATTTTTTGAATCGCAGCCAATTAACACGACTGACCATTTTCACATATGGGTGAGGTAGAGCACTTCTCAGTGGGCTACAGATTGTAACGATCGTGGGAGAGTGATCAGACGATAGATCTAGGGAAGCTTCGACGTGAATTAATTCCCTAGAAATATTTTTCATGACGCCAAAATCTATAATATCTGGAATTTTATGTATGTCAGTAGGCCAGTAAGTGGGCTCCCCACTCGAAATGACGTCCAAGCCCATTTTTGAAATTGTGTTGAACAACGCTCGTCCTCTAGGTGTGATAAGACGCGAACCCCAGAAAGTATGTTTTGCATTATAGTCTCCAGCTGCTACGAAACAAGGGCCAAGAGATTTGTAGAAATCCTCGTATTGATCCTCAGTAATTGCGAATCTAGGAGGGGAGTAAATTGATGATATGACAAAATTTGTGCAAAAGTTTTCGATACAAATATTTGTTGCTTGTAGATGTTCTTCACAAATGTTGTCAAGAATATAATGCTTGAGTCTTGACTTTATTAAAATTGCTGATCCCCCGCAAGCTCTTCCTCTTGGGTCCTTTGAATCATATAAAATGTAGCCATTAATTTTGAATAGGCTTCTTGAAGTCAAGTGAGTCTCAGAAACCAACATTATATCAATATTTTTTTCCGTGAGGAAGTGCTCAAGTTCATTTTTATGTTGGCGAATGCCGTTTGCGTTCCAGAAACATATTTTTAACGTGTTCGTGGCTTGTTAACTAATGCTTGAAGCAGTGTAGACTGCATTCGTAGCATTTCTTGCATCATGCTAGTCATATTTGTTGTAAAATTATTTATAGTTAGCACTAGATTCTCAATAGTAGCTTCAAGGCGACTAAAATTAAAGCTTGAGTTTGCATTCGTTGAACTATTTTGAGGCGGAATATTTTGTGTGGGAATATGACTGGTCTTAGCTGCATCGGCATACAATACACGTGAAGTGACAGGTTGGCTCATTTGAGTAAAAGTGGCGGAGTAAGCGTTTGCTGTTTGTGTTGGAGCTAATTTAGGTTTTTGCCCCATAGTCTGCTTAACGAAAGAATATACAGGACATCCTCTGTAGTTAGCGGTGTGATTACCTCCACAATTACTACATTTTTTTTCTGCTAGATCTTTAGGCTTAGTACAACCAGCAGTACCGTGCAATTCACCGCAGATAACACAAACTGAAGGTAACTTGCAGTAAGTTTTGGTGTGACCATATTCTTGACAATTATGGCACTGTACGGGTCCAGAACGCTTGTGTGGTTCTTCAACTGTTATTTTTCGATATAAGAGATATTTCAAATTATAAATTGGATGAGTCTCGCTTTTTTTCAATTTTATATCGTTTGGCTCAAGTTCGACGCGAAATAGAGGTTGAGGAATCTTCTCCCTATTTATTATGTTAGATACATTTTTTACCTTAAATCCCTGGAGGACGAGTGCACCTTTTATTTCTTCGGGAGCAACATAGGAATCGATGCCCTTCAATACGATCTGCAGGCCTTTAGCACTTTTAAGCTGATATGTGTAGAAACTTTTCTTACCTTTTTCAAATTCAGTAATCACTTTGCGAAAATCTTTTTCTTCATAAATTTGAATTTTGGTTTCATCAATGTTACCACGTTTTATTGGAACGATGTGAAATTTATTCTCACCAATGACTGAAATTAAATTTTTTATAGGAGCGTTTGAATTTTTTTCTCTCAAATAGATTGGTGGCGGCTTGGATGTTTTGTTCGTAGATACATCGGGTTCGTTGTTGTCAACTTGTAATATTTCAAAACGATTTTGGCGGTTAATAGAGGATACGCTGTTATCCCTAGACATTTTTGGAGCAGATGAAATTTTCGAAGACTTTGGGCTTCGTCCGCGCTTTACCACTGTAATATATCTGTCCATTCCCACTTGGACCTTGGGTTTTGGGCTGCTCTTAACTTCAGTAAAAACTTGGTTAAGTGATGACCACGAGCCCGAAGCGGATGATATCGCTGAGTTAAATGTAGAAGTACTAGGCAACGGTAATGTTAACGAATCACTAGTTGGCATTGGACAAAGCGAAGTTGATCGCTGACGAAAAAGTGGCCTCGCCGTTAAATAAAGTCTACTATCAGATTTCTTATTTAATTTGTTATCATTAAGAGCTTCAGAGCTCTCAGTAAGTCTTATATCAGATTTTTTATTTTTATTATTTTCATTAAGAGCTTCAGAACTCACAGTAAAATAGGCATTTCTGCCATTAGAACTCACTTCACAGTTATTTGTTTTTGAGGTACTCATATAGAGTATTCCTCAAGGGCACTTTTGTTTGTATGTTTGTTTGTTTTGTTTTTATTACGGTTTTTTTGTTTTTGTTAATTATGACTATGTAAAAAGTATTAGCAATGCAAATAAAGCTAACAATAACAATATGTATTCCGAATATATTTTCGTAAAATTTTTTTTTGTTTAGTATGAAATAAAAACTCCGCTAAATCGACTGTTCACTATGAATGTACAACGAGAACTATTTTTAGTGATTTTAAAAAAGGTGTAATGGGTCTTTACAGATTACCGATAAAAATAAACGGAGTTGATACTGAAGCTACTTGCGATAATACAGGGGCACCTTGCACATTGATTCCTGTGTCATTTTATAAAAGAATTAGCAACAAAAATGTATTAAAACCATGCAATACCTCTTATTTGTCGTATTGTGGCAACCGCATTCCAATTGCAGGTGAGTTTGATGCTATAATTGACTATCAAAGCGTAAAGAAGGTGATTACGGTGGTTGTGACAAAGACTAAAATGCCTCCATTACTCGGTCGTACATTTTTGAGAAATTTCAAATTTGAATTAATACAAGTAAATTTGGTTAGCACAAATGATAATTTTGAAATGATTGAAGAGCAAATTAAAAATGAATATAGTGACATTTTTAAGGAATCGTTAGGTGTATATAATGGTGCAAAGGTTTCATTAATAATAAAAGATGATGCTAGGCCCATATTTTTCAAATCACGCCCCTTGCCGTTGCAAGGACTTGTAGAACCAGTAGACAGTTCAGAATGGGGAACTCCATTAGTGCCCATATTAAAACAAAATGGAGATATTAGGTTAAGTGGGGACTATAAAGTCACATTAAACAAATATTTGGAGGATTTTAAATATCCGTTACCTCGAATTGAGGAAATTTTCTCGGCACTTCAAGGAGGTGAACTTTTCACAAAACTTGATTTGTCAAATGCGTACAATCAGTTACAGCTAGATGACAAATCCCAGTTATTGTGTTCATGGAGCACGCACATCGGCATTCTAAAAGTAAAACGATTGCCATTCGGTATTAAGACCGCGGCACCCATTTTTCAAAAAACGATGGAGAATTTACTGATGGATATTCCCGGTGTAGTGGTGTATCAGGACGACATCACTGTCACTGGCAAAACATTAGAAAGTCATATTAAAAATTTAAAGTCTGTTTTACACAAATTAAGTTCAGCTGGTCTTAAACTAAATGCAAATAAGTGCAAATTTTTTCAAAAAGAGATTTCATACTTAGGTTTCACTATTGATAAGTATGGTTTAAAAAAAAGTAACGCACGAGTTGCGTCCATCATGAGTGCACCTAAACCAAGTAATTTTTCAGAGTTGAGGGCGTTTATTGGAATGATAAATTATTATTCTAAATACATAAATGATTTTGCTAGTAAAATGACCCCATTTTATGAACTCTTGCGTAAGAATTCTAAATTCATTTGGGATAAAGCTTGTGACACTGCATATCAAAACTTGAAGGAGGATATCATTTCTGATCAAATCCTTGTGCACTTCAATCCCAATTTGCCGATAGTCTTAACCACTGATGCGTGTAATAATGCAGTGGCTGGCGTACTTTCGCACAGATTTTCTGATGGTGGTATGAAACCAATTTCGTTTATCTCAAGGTCTTTATCAAAAAGTGAAAGGAATTACAGTACGCTCGAAAAAGAAGCCTTGGCTATAATATTTTCCGTAACTAAGCTGAAGAAATATTTATTGGGCAACAATTTCATATTACGCACTGACCACAAGCCATTACTAACGATTTTCGGTGAAAATAAAGCCTTACCTGCCATGGCATCAGCAAGTATTCAAAGGTGGGCACTCACCCTATCAGGCTTCAATTATACGGTAGAATTTATTAAAGGTGCACTCAATAATGCTGATCAATTGTCAAGAATGCCTCAAAGCCAAACAGTAAAAGATAAAAAAGAATATAGTTACATAAATTTCGCTCAAAAAGACAATAGTCTGCACTTAAACTTCAAAGACATAGCACTAGAAACTAGACGAGATCCAGTTTTGTCGAGGCTTGCTGATAGTATTAGTAGAGGTACAGTTCAAAGTTTAAAAACACCACAGTTTTCTGCATTTCGCGAAAAAGCAACCGAATTATCTGTAGAATATGACTGCATTTTATGGGGTCACAGAACACTAATACCATAAAATTAAGAAGTTTAGTTCTCAATGAGTTGCACAGATCACATTTCGGGATTGTAAAAACTAAGACCCTCGCACGTTCTTATGTTTGGTGGCCTGCAATAGACAGAGACATTGAGAACCTTGTGGGTAATTATAGAGCATGTCAAGAATTGCAATCGAATCCTGAAAAAAGTAAGCTCATATCCTGGGAACCTGCAGATTCGGTATGGAGCCGAATCCATGTAGATTTTGCAGGCCCTATCAAAAACTTTTATTTGTTTATTGTTGTTGACTCATATTCGAAATGGGTAGAAATTTTTAAAACTAAAGAGATTACCTCTGCTTTTACAGTAAATAAACTTAGGGAGCTCTTTTCTAGATATGGCTTAGTTGACACTTTAGTTAGTGACAATGGGCGTCAATTCACGTTAAAAGAGTTTCAGCACTTTTTGAAAGCAAACAATGTGAGACATATCTTAACTGCTCCAGGTCATCCATCAACAAATGGGCAAGCTGAAATTGTTGTTAAAACTATAAAGAAATCAATCATGGCAAATTTATCAAGTAATAAACTAACTGATTTGAACATTATAATTAACAAATTTCTCATTGATTATCGTGTTACAAAACACAGTACAACTCAAGTCTCCGGCGAAAATTTTTTTAGGTAGAACGGTGAAAACTCGTTTTAGTCTATTGAAACCTGACTCAACTAAAAGTTTTATTTTGGAAAGTCAAACGAAAAGCCAACGTTATCACAAAGGGAAACGTAATGTTGAGTTTTCGCAAGGAGATACGGTTTTGATAAGAGATTATAGAGATCAAACTAAGGCCAAATGGTCAACTGCAACAGTTAAAAAGAGAATTGGCACGCAATCATACATGTGCATTATAAATGATAGCAATCAAATTATTAAGCGACATCTTGACCAAATAAAGCGTTTAAATACAAATGGGAATGATATACAATCTGCGAACGATGAAACCCTATCAAAAACAAGTGTTTATCAAACGGGTGATAAAGAGCCTGATAAGGCAAACCAATGCAGTGTGCAAGGTGACCAAGCTGACTCGCAAGGTGAAAATATTGGTGATACTGGTGAAGACTTATTACAAAGAAAACTAAGACCACGAAAAGGTGGTAAGGTGATTAAAAAAACTTAAAAATATATATATATTTTTTAAAGTTTTTTTTCAATAATCATAACTAAACTGTATGTATGTGACAGACGTAAAGAAATAATTGATTTCAGCATTAGCTTTCTGTTCATAAAACAATATTGAATTATTATAAAAGCTTTAGAATTTTGAATTATTATAATAATAATAATTGTAGAAGGGGGCGTGTTATATATATTAATAAATATAATAATCTGGCAACGCCTTCCTTTCTTAAGTTTAAGTTCTGTCAAATGAATAAATAAAATGACAGAGGAGATTTTGTCAGCGACAGAGGTATACTTATTCAAGAAACGATAAATTCCACAAAAAAAACGGGGCCACAACAAATACGACCATGATGAATAGACGTTGAACATACATACACATATATGCAAGTGAAATTGCTTTACGTTAATGCGATACACCCGTCTGTCAAAAAAGTTGAAATAGTGTGTTTTCATAAGGAAAGTTACATACAGAAGTTCGCGACACGCGTCCCTTGCAAAAAGTTGAAGATTGTTCAACTTTCACGCGTTGCATACAAAACGACAGCTAGTGTTGCTAGATTCATATGTTAACATACACAAAAATTATTAGAAATTAATTTTGTATTAGACAATGGATAAAAAAATGCATTAAACATTTAAAGAATAATCAAACTTAAATACACGGCAAAAAATAGCCGGCAAAGGCTTGAAATTTTACAACAAAAAAGGCCTCAAAAGCGTGTTGTGTAACTTCCATTTGTATAGCGTTAAACGTTTAACAAGCCAGAAAAGCGTTGCCGCGTAACGCGTGGTATGTATCTCCACCTTTTGGGGTAAATTGTGCATGTGAGCCATTACTGGAAGACTACAGCTTGCTCGTGGTTGGCCGAAGAAACCCTCCCGCAACACGCCCCTCTGCATACACCAGCACTATTTTCTAATAATCCGGCCTGTGTTCCACAATTTTTAAGGATTTCCTCCACCTTCGGTGAAGAAAAGGATATTTTTCTGTTTGTCTCGTTTTCCCTCAAATTTTGTCGTCGTTTTTGTTTTGATACTTCTTTTTAGTGCAATAAATTTTTATTAGCTGTGTTAATTGGTAAGTAGTAATGTACTGCAGTATCAAATACTCTATACTTTTCTCTTTTTTCCCACTAGTTTTAACAAAAACCTGATTGGAGCTGTTTTTACCTGTCACTTTCTTCACTTCTGTGTTTCTGTGCTCCTGATCAGCTAGCAAAAAGAATGAAGTCAAGCCGGATATGAAACGCGTCGCCTGGCAGCTTTCACTTGAAAATGCAGCCTTGTAGCCTCAACTGGCACTCACTTCAAGTGGTTGTGTTGAGTGTATTTGTCTACTACATATTCTCTAGTGCTACACAAGAAAGCCAAACGTGTTCACACGGTACAACAACCAACTTTATCGAATATGAGAGAGGAATTCGGTGAGTAAATTCGTCGTTATTGTGCTTCACAGGACGAATTTAAGCAGCTGGAAAAGAAAATGTATTCATCTATGCTATGTTTTTTGAAGCCATAGTTGCCAATACAAAACATTTTAACATTTTGGCCTTGTATTTTTTAGATTTCATGTTTTATGCACGTGGCAACAACATTGCTTGACAAATGGGATTGCATCTGAAATAATGAAGCAAAGCTAATGGCACTGCTACACGTTCAATATATATTGTGATATTTGGATCGCTCGATCCAATCCAATTCATCAATCCATTTTAATGGATTCATGGATGACGAGCGTATGCTACACGTTCAATATTTATCACGTCAGTATTTACGTTATTTTTGTGCTGTGCGGATTGTTTATGAAAAAAATGTCACGAGAAAATCAAAAAAAGCTTTGCCCACGAGACCCACAACTCCGGCAATGCCTCCTAATTAAAAATAAAGTCATTCAAAATAATTTCAGTTCTCGTTGTACCTTCATAGTGAACTAACGTCATAGCGGAATTTTTTTTTACATACATACTTAACAAAAAAAATCATATAAAAGAAAATATTCGTAATACATATTATTAACTTTGATAAATAAGCTTTAATTGCTTTGTTAATATTTTTTTGCATAGTCATAAATAACAAAAACAAAAAAACCGTAATAAAAAAAAACAAACAAACAAACAAAAGTGCCCTTGAGGAATACTCTATATGAGTTCCTCAAAAACAAATAAATGTGAAGTGAGTTATAACGGCAGAAATGCCTATTTTACTGTGAGTTCTGATGCTCATAACGATAACAATAAAAATAAAAAACCTGATGACAGACTTACTGTGAGTTCGGAAGCTCTTAATAAAAATAAAAAATCTGATAATACACTTTTTCTAACAACAAATCCACTTTTTCGACAGCGATCAACTTCGCTTTGTCCAATGCCTACTAGTGATTCTTTAACATTACAGTTGCCTAGTACTTCGTCAGTTAAGCCATTGAAATCATTCGCTTCGGGCTGTTCATCACCTAACCAAGTTATCACTACAGATAACAGTAGCTCAAAACCAAAGGTACAAGTCGGAATGGACAGATATATAACCGTGGTAAAGCGTGGGCGAAGCCCGAATTCTTCTAAAATTTCATCTGTTCCAAAGATGTCTAGGGATAACAGCGCATCATCCATGAATCGCCAAAATCGTTTTTCATTATTGCATGACGATAACGAGAAGACCGCTTCATCATCTCAGAAGTCTTTTAAGCCACCACCAATATATGTGAGGGAAAAAAATTCTAACGCGCTTCTAAAAAAACTACTGTCAACCATTGGTGAAAATACTTTTCACGTAATTCCAATTAAAAGAGGTAATATTGATGAAACTAAAATCCAAATATACGATGAAAACAATTTTCGAAAAATTGTAAATGATTTTGAAAAAAATAAAACAAACTTTTACACATACCAACTTAAGAGTGCTAAAGGCCTACAGATAGTACTAAAGGGCATAGATTCATACGTTGAGCCCGAAGAAGTAAAATGTGCACTTCTAGACCAAGGATTTAAGGTAAAAAACGTTACTAATATAATTAACAGAGAAAAGGTCGCCCAACCCCTATTTCGCATTGAACTGAAGCCGAATGACATACAATTGAAAAAAAATGAAACCCATCCAATTTATAGCGTAAAGTTTCTGTTACACCGAAAAATCACAGTTGAAGAGCCACGTAAGCGTTCAGGTCCTGTACAGTGCCATAATTGCCAAGAATATGGCCATACAAAAACTTCTGCAATTTACCTACAGTTTGTGTTATCTGCGGTGAATTGCATGGTACTGCTAGCTGCACTAAGCCAAAAGAACAAGCAGAAAAAAAATGTAGTAATTGTGGAGGTAATCACACCGCTAACTATAGAGGATGCCCTGTATATTCTTTTGTTAAACAGACTATGAGTCAAAAACCTAAGTTAGCCCCAGCCCAACCATTAAACACGTACTCCGCCTCTTTTGCTCAAGTAAGTCAACCAGTTACTTCACGTGTATCGTATGCCGATGCTGCTAAAGGGCCACTCAGACTATTATACATGTATAAAGACTTTTGTGGAAAATGCAGCTCTGACATGTTGAGTTGTTATTGTTTTTTTGAAATTTTTTAAACAAATATAAGAGCAGGGATGAGTTTTTGTCAAAAGTATTAATACTTGTATTATAGTCTGAGTGGCCCTTAAGGCTAGTTCTAGTCCCTCAGAAAATGTTTCACCGCAAAACAATTCAGCGAATGCAAGCTCAGGCTTTAACTTTAGTCGCCTTGAAGCTACTATTGAGAATCTGGTGCTAACTATAAACAACTTCACAACAAATCAAATCATGCTCGTCATCATGATGCAAGAAATGCTGCGAATGCAGAATACACTGCTTCAAGCATTAGTAAACAAACCATGAACATGTTAAAAATATGTTTCTGGAACGCAAACGGCATTCGCCAGCATAAAAATGAACTTGAGCACTTCCTCATGGAAAAAAATATTGATATAATGTTGGTCTCTGAGACTCATTTGACTTCAAGGAGCTTATTTAAAATAAATGGTTACACTCTATATGATTCAAAGGACCCGAGGGGGAGAGCATGCGGTGGGTCAGCAATTCTAATTAAGTCAAGACTCAAACACTATGTCCTTGATAACATTTGTGAAGAACATCTACAAGCAACAAATATTTGTGTCGAAAATTTTGTTACAAATTTCGTGATATCATCAATTTACTCCCCTCCCAGATTCGCAATTACTGAGGATCAATTCGAGGAATTCTACAAATCTCTTGGCCCTTGTTTTGTAGCATCTGGGGACTACAATGCAAAACATACGTTCTGGGATTCGCGTCTTATTACACCTAGAGGTCGGGCATTGTTCAACACAATTTCAAAAATGGGCTTGGACGTCATTTCAAGTGGGGAGCCCACTTACTGGCCTACGGACATACAAAAAATTCCGGATGTTATAGATTTTGGAGTAATGAAAAATATCGGTAGGGAATTAATTCATGTTGAAGCTTCTGTAGATCTCTCCTCCGATCACTCTCCCACGATTGTTACAATTTGTAACCCACTAAGAAGTGACTTCCCTGTCCCATACGTAAAGATGAGCAACCGTGTTAAATGGCTGGGGTTCAAAAAATACCTCAGTAGCCATTGTACGGAAAATATTAACCTAAGAACACCAGGTGATATTGAATCTAACATTGAAAATCTTAACGAAAATATTAAACAGGCTGCTGAACATGCTACTACTTCCCATCCGCAGACTGGGTTTAATAGGATTTATTCTACAGACATTGAACATCTTTTACGTGAAAAAAGGACAGCTAGAAGGGAATGGCAACAGCACAGATCACCCCAAAATAAAATTAGATTTAAAGAGTGCACTAGACGACTCCAAGAGCTGCTGGCATATGAAAAAACTGTATGTCTTAAAAATTATCTGGAAAATCTTGATGCCACACCTGCATCTAATTACTCCTTGTGGCGAGCTGCTAGAAAGCTTAAAACACCCGTTGAATATAGACCACCTCTGCGCACTTCTACCGGAGGTTGGGCCAGAAGCGATACTGAAAAAGGTAACATATTTGTTGAGCATTTAAAATCCGTATTTACCCCAAATTCATGTACTGGTGTTGTTGATTTACCGAGTGTGGTTGCTCTACCCCCTCGACCCATAAAATTTAAGACGCGTGATGTTCAGAAACTAATTGCTGAACTCAACCCGAAGAAAGCTCCAGGTATTGATGGAATAAGTAACAATATGCTGAAAAACTTGCCCCATATTGCAATTAGAATCCTGTTATTTATTTTTAACGCCATTTTACGACTGGAGTATTATCCACAAAGCTGGAAGCTTGCGAAGGTCAAAATGATTCCAAAGCCGGGCAAAGACCTTACCAAGGCTGAGTCATACAGGCCAATAAGTCTGCTATCAACAATGTCAAAACTCTTCGAAAAGCTGCTCATGACAAAATTGTCCCCAATTTTAACTGATAGTGGGTGCATCCCAGACCATCAATTTGGTTTTAGAAGTCAGCATAGCACCATTGAACAAACTCATAGATTGGTGCAATTTATAAGAAGAACTTTTGAAGAAAAAATGTATTATTCTGCCCTGTTTATTGACGTTTCTCAGGCCTTTGATAAAGTGTGGCATGAAGGCCTTATTTTAAAATTAAAATCATATTTACCAATAAATTTTCTGAATTTATTAGAAAGCTACATAACTACCCGAAAGTTTACGATTGTGGAAGGAGAATTCATGAGTCTGCCCCAATCTATATCATCCGGTGTGCCACAGGGGAGCATACTGGGGCCAGTTTTGTATTTTATTTATACTTGTGATATGCCTGTGAGCAGCAATATCCATACATCTACGTTTGCCGATGATACAGCCTGCCTTAGTATGAACAAAAACCCGCACGAGGCGTCCCGATATCTTCAAAAAACATATTACACAGTTAGAAATCTGGTTGAACTTATGGAGAATTAAAGTCAATGAACAAAAGTGTGTCCATACAACGTTTACCCTAAGAAGAGATACTTGTTCCCCCATTCGAATCAACAATCAAAATATTCCTCAGCATTTCCAAGCGAAATACCTTGGTATACACCTTGATCGAAGACTTACATGGAAACATCATATTGACTTTAAGCTAACTCAGATGAAACTTAAGTTATCTCAAATTCATTGGTTGATTGGCAGAAATTCAACACTTAGTCTGGACTGCAAACTTTTAATATACAAGTCGCTTTTGAAGCCAATATGGTGTTACGGTATCCAGTTATGGGGCACTGCTTCTGCTTCCAATGTAGAGAGAATTCAACGAAGACAAAACAAAATTTTTAAGGTTAATAACATCTGCTCCATGGTACATTAAGAATTAAAATTTGCATCGTGATTTAAAAATGCCACTAGTGACTGAAGAAATTGCAAGATACGCAGGCAAATACTTAACAAAACTCGAGTCACATCCTAATCCGCTTGCTCGTAATATTTTGAATTTTAATGGTCACATCCGCCTAAAAAAGAGGGACACAAGGGCTCTTATACTCAACACTCTAGATGGGAATGCTTGAAAATACATTTAATTTTCCTTTTTGATTAGCACTACTTTGTATTATTTAAAGTATCACTAAGTTTTGGCCGACACTGGTCGGGCTAAATAATTATATTTTAGCTTTAAGATTTGATCACTTATTGTTAGTTCATTTTTGAAGATACAATAAATAAATATATGTATTAAAAAAAAAAAAAAAAAATAATAATAATTTTTCGGTCGTTAATTCCGATTCCACCGGCAGAACCCACTCGCTTTCACTATCTTCTGCCATTACCCTTTATTAAAATAAACTTTACACAAATGTAATAAACTTTTTTACTTTCTATTTGTTAAATTTTCACTGTATCTTTTATTTAATTTTTTTTTATTTCACTTTCTATTTCACTAACGTATCACGATCACAATATCACTATGGATCGCGATCAATCAATACTGCATGCTACATGTTCAATAAATATCGCGATACTGGATCGCGTTCAATATATTGATACGTAAAAATATCTAGAAGTATTTAACTAAAGCAATAAAAGTACGCATATTTTCACGTGCAAACACTATAGCAACAACAATAATTGTGTACATAGCTACAGACGTACACGTATAATAGAGTTGGGCATAGTTGTTCCTTTTGCGGATAGTAGTAGTGAACTACCAATTCTCCGTCAATTAAACTTGCAAAATTGTTGGCTGAAATTGTTAAATTGTTGGTGAAATTGTTAAATTTGGGTAATTAAAATTTGAAAATTGTTAAATTCTTGGAAATTTGTGAAATTTGATACCTACGAGGGTGGTTCAATAAGTCCGTCCAGATTTTTGTTTACATAAGGAGTTTTTTGTTTGCATTAACTTTGTGGGAACGGGTGATTTTTTTTTGGGTAATATTAATTGTGGGAACGGGTGATTTTTTTGTGGGTGTGGATTAAGGGGTTTTATGAGATTAAGATTTCACAAGTGTATATGCCGACGGGAAAATCATGAAAATTGTGGAGGTAGATGGATCGCCTGTATGTGTGTGTGTGTGTGTTTGTTTGTGTATGTGTGTGTGTGTTTGTGTATATGTGTGTGTGTATATATATTTCTGTAGGAGCTTAAGGCTGATCGCGATTTATGAGGGGGCGAGGTATTCTAGTAATATGTAACCGGGGGATTCTATATGTTTGTATGTATGTAGGAGCTTAAGGCTGACTATGATTTGGGTGGGTAGGGTTGTTGACGTAATATGTAGCCATAGGGATTTGTAGGTGTGTTTGTCTGTAGGAGTTTAAGGCTGGTCGTGATTTGAGGTGGGTGAGGATTTTGATGAGGTAGATTGATTGTGTGTATGTATGTATGGCTGTGAGAATTTAAGATGATTGTGATTTATTATAGGCGATAGGTATATATGTCTGTGGGAGTTTAAGACTATCCATAATTCAGGTAGGTGAGAGTGTTCTGTTGTTGAGATTAATTTTATATATTGTATATGTATGTATGACCATAGGAATTTGTGAATGTATATCTGTGAGGATTTTAGGCTGGTCTTGATTTGTGAGGGAGGTGTTGTTAAAATTTTCTGGGATTTTTCTTAGATGAATCCTGCTATGTGTGTGTGTGTGTATGCGTGTGTATATGAGTTTCTCGTACTAGTATTTATATGTAGGTAGCAATAAATTGTTTTCAATATCGACAGTTGGTACTATAAAATACTATTATATATCTGAACTTCCCTAATCCTAGTATGTTTTTATACTTACGATTGCTTTATATTTTTTCATGCTTAAATTTGTCTCGCGTTAAAGTCTGCCTTTGACAAATTTGTTTATATTACAGATTTTGTTTGTTTAACTACATCCACCTTCTTTGACTGGACGACTTTTCGACACACAGAAAAAAAAGACCAACTTAAATCACTAAAAACCATGTTGAATTAATAAGAAACATTAGCGAAGGTTTAGTCATATTGAAATTTCTTATTTCAATATGGAAAAATATTAATTTACAGTATTCATTTATTAAACTCATTAGTTTTTAGATATCTCAACATACATTTTCTATTATTGAATTAATGTGACGCATTCTTATTTTTACGCTGCATAATTTCCTTGAGTGTAGACCAAGGGAATTTATGCTTAATATATTTTCATGATGTAGATATGTAAGTGTGATTGTTAAGATCTAATAAATACTTGAGCATTGATAAGAAATTTGATATGTATACATACATATCTACAACTTGATTTTATGTTTGCATGTATGTATGTACATATGTACATACAAATAAGTGTTTATCTCAATCTTTGAATACATATTTTTTTCGTCATGTCATGTCTTTTGTTGTTGTTGTTGTTGTTGTTGTTTTTGTTGTTGTTGTTGTTGCTGCTGCTGATGTTGCTATGTATAGATGTGAAATATCTTCAGCTTTTTTATTTGAAATTAAAAAAAAAACGTTGTTTTAATTTTCATTTGCATTTACTTAAAAGTTTGTGAGGATTTTCTATTTTAAGTAAAGCTAAATTCCTGAAGATACATACTCTAAAGTAATAGTAACTATAACAGAAATATTTCCTATATTTAATTTAAATTTGCTTAAAGTTTATGCAGCCTATATAGTCAACGTTAGAAATTTTTTGGAGGGTGTACATTGCAAAACCTTTCAAAAATGTATAAACATTTTTAAATGAAACTGATTCAGCACCTCCAGCTTTGGTGATGACAGTTTTTTTTGTTGGGCAGTTTGCTTGGTTTATCTTTTTTTATTTTTTGTGATAAACATTTAAAATCAAAGGGGAGTTTTATAATGAAATTGTTATTTTCATAATTGATGAAAACAAACGCTACTTTTTTTCCAATGAAATCAATTGAATTACTTTTGAAACCTTAGTCCTCTATAAAATGTATGTTTATTTAACACATGGCCTAATTTATAAGACTTGAAAAATTTGTCCTTCGGTGGTTATATATTCTATTATACGATTATGAATAAGAATGCAGTAAGCTGGTGTCTTTGCTTACTGTTTCAAATTAAAATTTTATTCAATTGGTCTCCTATTGAATAAAAGGAGCTTTTTTTCTTAAACTCTGATGCAGTTAGAAGCGCTGGAGATTCCTTCATACTTATATGTAACAGCTTTTTTGGAATTTTAGATACATATAATATAGAATTGAATAATATTTGTTTTTGATTTTTATGTTAAGAAGTATAGATATGAATGTACTTTTAAATTAGTTAAACCATAATAAACAAACTAATTTTCTTCTTGAATAGCGATCAACAGAAAATAAAGTCGTTTTCTAAGAATTTAAATCTACTCTCTTGGCGGTTTCTATAGTATAGAGTAACCGCGTATACTACACGAATTAATTAATTATGGATAATACGATATATAATTATTTTATGAAGGCTGATCGTCTTTAGCTTTTATTTGATGTTCTAGAAGACACGATTTTTTCTCATTCAGCTTATTGTATTCATATTTTTGATATCTTTAATTTATTTGTGCTTTGTGTGTCTGTTAGCAGACTGTACGTATAAGTTAGTCAGTCACTCTTTATTTTTATTTATTTTTCCTTCTAATGTGTCACTAATTGTTGATTTTACTACTTCAAATAGAGAACATTTACATATATAATTTTTAAAAGTATACATATACATACATAAATATACATATGTATGTATGTATGTAAAAATTAGTTCATATGCAAGGAAATACATGTTTAGTAATCAACTATTCTAGAAAATCGATCATAAAGAACTCACTTACCTCCACCAGCAAGCAATTCACCATAAGTATTTGCATAAAGTGTCAGAAACATTGGAATATCTATGTTTGGGAGAATTTTACCTCAAGTGTTTCAATATGAGGTTTACTGGTTGGCCCCTTGAAGTAATTCTTGTTAACGTAGGCTTGATGGTATCGCATGCAGATGTAATGATTTTTCACTTAAAAAAGGGGCTCTCACCATCAATCATACCCTATACAACACATTCATGAGTTGTATTGATCCACATACAATTGCTGTCGAATTCATTATTAAAAAAGAGTTTTTCATAATCATCTAACAGCTTTATTCATATTTTTTTCTTAGCATGCATGCCTTAGCAGGCTTCTATCGATAATGACGCGAGAGTCCAAGATGTAGTGGTGTTTTAAAAATCTATACTATTAGATTTTACGAATTCACTCTTTTGAATTTTTTGCACAGTAGATACATAAGTATATACATATGTAATTCATTTGCAAAAATTTTATAACGTGAGGAATTTTTTTAATTATTCATGCGTCGACATGCTTTCATTTTTTCAGTAAATTTATTTGATACTCATACAGATACAGATATAAAGTAATATCTGTTTAGATTGCATTTTATAATTTATGCATGCTTCAGCATGATTCTTGTTGAACTCCATATTTATTCACTAAATTTTTTTTGATACTCATTTATACACATCTACATTCTTAAAGAATGGATACCAAAGTCCACTTTCTTTAGTTTATTTATATTTTTTAAAGATCTGATAGCTAAAGAAATGAACAAAGTAAATATCTTTTATAATAGTCCCATATTCGTATTTTAAAGTTTAGAGCTTTCAAAATGGAAAATGTGTATACATATTTTACTATAAAAACTGATAATATGATGTGTTGCTGAATATTACACTGTGTTTTACTTCATTTTGAATGCTTAAGTTTTCTCAATATTTCATACTAACCAACAAGTTTAGAGAATTACAATACATTAAGTTAATTATCTTTCCTAAGACCTATCATTCTTAATCAATTATTCAAAAACTAGAAAAACTAGATTTTTCCTTTGTAATTCTATTTTTATATAATTTTATATAGAAACATTTTATCATCTTCAAATTACTGTATACTATATTTAGCAGTTTTTTCTTGAACTTTTATATTTTATACACTAAGTAAGTCTTTATATGTATATCAATCCACTTATATGAACCATTAATGGTAAATTCTTTTCACATCAGTTCTTTTCTTAAATCATTCTACTATTGATGCTTTCATATTGAGTAATGTTAAATCCTATATTTGTGAATGAATTTTCCAAAGTGTTTTTTAAAAAATTCTTTACCATCATCTGCTTTTAAGTTTTTTGGTATTCGTACCAGTTCAAAAATATTTTCCATTACCTTGGTTTTTTAGAGTGCAGCCTTTATTTTCAACGATACTGACCATATAAAGTTTGAGAACGTGACAATTACAGCCTACAACATTCAATAATTTATATTTTCTGTAGTATAGTCCCCAATTTCAACTAAATCAGCTTACCAATTATCATCCATTTCTTTCATTATATTTCTACAATACACAATCAATTTTAGATATTGCTTATAGAGTTGGTTTACTAAATTTCATTGACATTGAGTTGTTTTCCAGATTTTTTGGAGTGTTGTGATCTACTTGAAGGACTTTCAGCTATTGATACAAACATGTAATTTTCCAATCTATTCCTTATCAATTCAATTTAATATGTCTTTCAAAACATAATTTCATTTTTAGAATGTCAATGTTCAAATTTATAACTATTTATTTAGTTACACAAATGCGGTTAGTAAAACAACCTAAAAAAGGTTGGTACGAAATTTTGATGAATCATCGAACGTTAGTTCAAAAATAAACCCTAGTTCCCGTCTACGAAATTATTTTCATGCAAGAATAGTTGGTCTGTCAAATTGCGAAAAAAAAATAATGATATGATTGGCTTGCTAGAAAGTCCTTGTGGACTAAAATTTGAAAATATCTACATATTTATACTCAAAGTCTCTATATCAACTTAAATATGAAAAGCAGTAGAAATTAATTTTTTCAATTAAAATAATGGGATATTACACATTTGTAGATAGTGAATCTGTTATTTCTATTAAAAAAGGCAAAAGTAATTCTAATATGATATTTAACGATGTTGTGTGTGAGAAGCATATTTTTTAAAGGGTGAGATATTCTTGAATCTTGAAACATTCTACTTATGTAAAACTTATAGCAGAATGCTCAAACATTTGATACGAGATTGTCATAATGTATTTGTAATGTTAGGTAAGGTGAGAAAAATATAAAGGATAAATAAGGATTTTTGATTATAAGCAAAGATATTGATTAAACGATGATCGTTATAGAAAACAATTTTACTACATAAAAGTTTACCTTTTCGTATTTCATCTGACCCTAAACTTCATACATCTAAATGTTAAAAATGGTCAGCCACTTGTATACTGATAATGTAATCTGGACCAGATAGCTTGATCTAGAAATCTGAATAGCTCCTGATAGTCTGATCTGCTTTACAGATCAGCTACCTGATAGCCTAATCTGGTATTTGATAACTTGATCTGAAAGCCAGATCAGCTCGTGATAAGGGAATCTAAAAACCAGACCAGCTCCTGATGAGCTGATCTAAAAACCAGACCAAGTCCTGATAAGCTGATCAGAAAACCAGACCAGGTCCTGAAAAGCTGATCTGAAAACCAGACCAGGTCCTAAAAAGCTGATCTGAAAACCAGACCAGGTCCTGATAAGCTGATCAGAAAACCAGACCAGGTCCTGAAAAGCTGATCTGATAACCAGACCAGGTCCTGAAAAGCTGATCCGATAACCAGACCAGGTCCTAAAAAGCTGATCTGAAAACCAGACCAGGTCCTGAAAAGCTGATCTGAAAACCAGACCAGCTCCTGATAAGCTGATAGCTGTTACCTGTTATTTACAATTATCAAACATGGATGAGAAAGTTTTAAAGCAGTTGGTGTTGTCAAGAAATGTATTGAAGAAAAATCTTCGTAGTATAAAAACTGTTGAAATAGATACACGAGAACAACTGAGAGACAATTAACATTTAAACCTATACCAGAACCTCTCAAAGAATTCATAAATAGTTCTAAAAAAATTAACAGAATGTCCATGAAAGAATAAAGTAAAATCAAGACAGAAGTTGAAAATAATATAAGTTTAAAGCCTGAAAACCCATCAGTCAAGATAGAGACAAGTACACCAAAGAAACTAGCAGAAGGAACAATATTTGATGATACCATCTTATTAAAAATGATGCTAATAGTGTGAATGATGATGAGGATGATGATTGTACTCACAGACTTCCAATTCCGAAGACACTTATACTGATGTATCAGTCTTGGAAGGAAGAAATAAATTATATACAAACTATGGCGCATATAAAGATTTAAATAGTGAATGGAAATTTGGTGATAGTAACCTCAAACTGAATGAAGATAAAATACAAGTTGGTGGCCAAATATGGTCTCTAACACCAGGAGTATTTTCTCTAATGTTTCATAAAATACCAAATATTATGATAAATTTGAACTCCAAATCTATAAAAAGATTTTAATTATTACTAATGTATACATACAGAGTCATCATCGTTCACTGACGGAGAACGATGTTATCAAAAAATTGTTTCTAGAAACTGAAATCGACAAACTAAATGACAATATAATAATATGGCTTAGGGTATTAATATTCTAGAATGTTTTAATGCAAATTGATGTAATACAACGTGAAATAAGTTAGGTATAGAAGTGAGTTATAAAATTGAAAGACATTCTAAAAATGAAATTATGTTTTGAAAGACATATTAAATTGAATTGATAAGGAATAGATTGGAAAATTACATGTTTGTATCAATAGCTGAAAGTCCTTCAAGTAGATCACAACACTCCAAAAAATCTGGAAAACAACTCAATGTCAATGAAATTTAGTAAACCAACTCTATAAGCAATATCTAAAATTGATTGTGTATTGTAGAAATATAATGAAAGAAATGGATGATAATTGGTAAGCTGATTTAGTTGAAATTGGGGACTATACTACAGAAAATATAAATTATTGAATGTTGTAGGCTGTAATTGTCACGTTGTCAAACTTTATATGGTCAGTATCGTTGAAAATAAAGGCTGCACTCTAAAAAACCAAGGTAATGGAAAATATTTTTGAACTGGTACGAATACCAAAAAACTTAAAAGCAAATGATGGTAAAGAATTTTTTAAAAAACACTTTGGAAAATTCATTCACAAATATAGGATTTAACATTACTCAATATGAAAGCATCAATAGTAGAATGATTTAAGAAAAGAACTGATGTGAAAAGAATTTACCATTAATGGTTCATATAAGTGGATTGATATATAAAGACTTACTTAGTGTATAAAATATAAAAGTTCAAGAAAAAACTGCTAAATATAGTATACAGTAATTTGAAGATGATAAAATGTTTCTATATAAAATTATATAAAAATAGAATTACAAAGGAAAAATCTAGTTTTTCTTGTTTTTGAATAATTGATTAAGAATGATAGGTCTTAGGAAAGATAATTAACTTAATGTATTGTAATTCTCTAAACTTGTTGGTTAGTATGAAATATTGAGAAAACTTAAGCATTCAAAATGAAGTAAAACACAGTGTAATATTCAGCAACACATCATATTATCAGTTTTTATAGTAAAATATGTATATGTACACATTTTTCCATTTTGAAAGCTCTAAACTTTAAAATACGAATATGGGACTATTATAAAAGATATTTACTTTGTTCATTTCTTTAGCTATCAGATCTTTAGAAAATATAAATAAACTAAAGAAAGTGGACTTTGGTATCCATTCTTTAAGAATGTAGATGTGTATAAATGAGTATCAAAAAAAATTTAGTGAATAAATATGGAGTTCAACAAGAATCATGCTGAAGCATGCATGAATTATAAAATGCAATCTAAACAGATATTACTTTATATCTGTATCTGTATGAGTATCAAATAAATTTACTGAAAAAATGAAAGCATGTCGACGCATGAATAATTAAAAAAATTCCTCACGTTATAAAATTTTTGCAAATGAATTACATATGTATATACTTATGTATCTACTGTGCAAAAAATTCAAAAGAGTGAATTCGTAAAATCTAATAGTATAGATTTTTAAAACACCACTACATCTTGGACTCTCGCGTCATTATCGATAGAAGCATGCTAAGGCATGCATGCTAAGAAAAAAATATGAATAAAGCTGTTAGATGATTATGAAAAACTCTTTTTTAATAATGAATTCGACAGCAATTGTATGTGGATCAATACAACTCATGAATGTGTTGTATAGGGGAAGATTGATTGTGAGAGCCCCTTTTTTAAGTGAAAAATCATTACATCTGCATGCGATACCATCAAGCCTACGTTAACAAGAATTACTTCAAGGGGCCAACCAGTAAACCTCATATTGAAACACTTGAGGTAAAATTCTCCCAAACATAGATATTCCAATGTTTCTGACACTTTATGCAAATACTTATGGTGAATTGCTTGCTGGTGGAGGTAAGTGAGTTCTTTATGATCGATTTTCTAGAATAGTTGATTACTAAACATGTATTTCCTTGCATATGAACTAATTTTTACATACATACATACATATGTATATTTATGTATGTATATGTATACTTTTAAAAATTATATATGTAAATGTTCTCTATTTGAAGTAGTAAAATCAACAATTAGTGACACATTAGAAGGAAAAATAAATAAAAATAAAGAGTGACTGACTAACTTATACGTACAGTCTGCTAACAGACACACAAAGCACAAATAAATTAAAGATATCAAAAATATGAATACAATAAGCTGAACTTTAATAAAATGAGAAAAAATCGTGTCTTCTAGAACATCAAATAAAAGCTAAAGACGATCAGCCTTCATAAAATAAATATATATCGTATTATCCATAATTAATTATTTCGTGTAGTATACGCGGTTACTCTATACTATAGAAACCGCCAAGAGAGTAGATTTAAATTCTTAGAAAACGACTTTATTTTCTGTTGATCGCTATTCAAGAAGAAAATTAGTTTGTTTATTATGGTTTAACTAATTTAAAAGTACATTCATATCTATACTTCTTAACATAAAAATCAAAAACAAATATTATTCAATTCTATATTATACATATGTATCTAAAATTCCAAAAAAGCTGTTACATATAAGTATGAAGGAATCTCCAGCGCTTCTAACTGCATCAGAGTTTAAGAAAAAAAGCTCCTTTTATTCAATAGGAGACCAATTGAATAAAATTTTAATTTGAAACAGTAAGCAAAGACACCAGCTTACTGCATTCTTATTCATAATCGTATAATAGAATATATAACCACCGAAGGACAAATTTTTCAAGTCTTATAAATTAGGCCATGTGTTAAATAAACATACATTTTATAGAGGACTAAGGTTTCAAAAGTAATTCAATTGATTTCATTGGAAAAAAAGTAGCGTTTGTTTTCATCAATTATGAAAATAACAATTTCATTATAAAACTCCCCTTTGATTTTAAATGTTTATCACAAAAAATAAAAAAAGATAAACCAAGCAAACTGCCCAACAAAAAAAAACTGTCATCACCAAAGCTGGAGGTGCTGAATCAGTTTCATTTAAAAATGTTTATACATTTTTGAAAGGTTTTGCAATGTACACCCTCCAAAAAATTTCTAACGTTGACTATATAGGCTGCATAAACTTTAAGCAAATTTAAATTAAATATAGGAAATATTTCTGTTATAGTTACTATTACTTTAGAGTATGTATCTTCAGGAATTTAGCTTTACTTAAAATAGAAAATCCTCACAAACTTTTAAGTAAATGCAAATGAAAATTAAAACAACGTTTTTTTTTTAATTTCAAATAAAAAAGCTGAAGATATTTCACATCTATACATAGCAACATCAGCAGCAGCAACAACAACAACAACAAAAACAACAACAACAACAACAACAACAAAAGACATGACATGACGAAAAAAATATGTATTCAAAGATTGAGATAAACACTTATTTGTATGTACATATGTATGTACATACATACATGCAAACATAAAATCAATTTGTAGATATGTATGTATACATATCAAATTTCTTATCAATGCTCAAGTATTTATTAGATCTTAACAATCACACTTACATATCTACATCATGAAAATATATTAAGCATAAATTCCCTTGGTCTACACTCAAGGAAATTATGCTGCGTAAAAATAAGAATGCGTCACATTAATTCAATAATAGAAAATGTATGTTGAGATATCTAAAAACTAATGAGTTTAATAAATGAATACTGTAAATTAATATTTTTCCATATTGAAATAAGAAATTTCAATATGACTAAACCTTCGCTAATGTTTCTTATTAATTCAACATGGTTTTTAGTGATTTAAGTTGGTCTTTTTTTTCTGTGTGTCGAAAAGTCGTCCAGTCAAAGAAGGTGGATGTAGTTAAACAAACAAAATCTGTAATATAAACAAATTTGTCAAAGGCAGACTTTAACGCGAGACAAATTTAAGCATGAAAAAATATAAAGCAATCGTAAGTATAAAAACATACTAGGATTAGGGAAGTTCAGATATATGATAGTATTTTATAGTACCAACTGTCGATATTGAAAACAATTTATTGCTACCTACATATAAATACTAGTACGAGAAACTCATATACACACGCATACACACACACACACATAGCAGGATTCATCTAAGAAAAATCCCAGAAAATTTTAACAACACCTCCCTCACAAATCAAGATCAGCCTAAAATCCTCACAGATATACATTCACAAATTCCTATGGTCATACATACATATACAATATATAAAATTAATCTCAACAACAGAACACTCTCACCTACCTGAATTATGGATAGTCTTAAACTCCCACAGACATATATACATATAGATTCCCACGGCTACATATAACAAGAACATATCGCCTATAATAAATCACAATCATCTTAAATTCTCACAGCCATACATACATACACACAATCAATCTACCTCATCAAAATCCTCACCCACCTCAAATCACGACCAGCCTTAAACTCCTACAGACAAACACACCTACAAATCCCTATGGCTACATATTACGTCAACAACCCTACCCACCCAAATCATAGTCAGCCTTAAGCTCCTACATACATACAAACATATAGAATCCCCCGGTAACATATTACTAGAATACCTCGCCCCTCATAAATCGCGATCAGCCTTAAGCTCCTACAGAAATATATATACACACACACATATACACAAACACACACACACATACACAAACAAACACACACACACACACATACAGGCGATCCATCTAGCTCCACAACACCCCCACCCCCCCCCTCAAATCAAGATCAGGATTAAATTCTCACAGGCATACATGCATGCATGTAATCGATCTACCTCAACTACACCCCGCCCCCTGCTTATCAAAGCCTTGCTTAAACTCCTGCAGACAGATACATCCACAAACTCCTACGGTTACATATTACAACACCTACAAACACCCATCCATCCAAATCACAGTCTACCAACACCTATATTAGCATTAGAAAAAATAACTTTCACGTTTTCCCGTCGGCATAAGGACAAATCATTTCCATGATTTTCCCTTCGGTATTAGGAAAAAAATAATAATCATGTTTTGCCGTCGGCATTTGAAAAAAATAAAAATGTGTTTTGCCGTCGGCATTTGAAAAAAATAATAATCATGTATTGCAGTAGGCATTTGAAAAAAATACTAACCATGTATTGCCGTAGGCATTAGGAAAAATTATAATGCATTGCCGTAGGCAATAGGAAAACTTATCATGCATTGCCGTAGGCATTAGGAAAAATTATAATGCATTGCCGTAGGCATTAGGAAAACTTATAATGCATTGCCGTAGGCATTACGAAAAATTATCATACATTGCCGTAGGCATTAGGAAAAATGAATAATCACTATTTTCACCATTGGTATTAGGAAAAATTAATAATCACTATTTTCACCATTGGTATTAGGAAAAATCATTTTCATGATTTTCCCGTCGGCATATACACTTGTGAAATCTTAATCTCATAAAACCCCTTAATCCACACCCACAAAAAAATCACCCGTTCCCACAATTAATATTACCCAAAAAAAATCACCCGTTCCCACAAAGTTAATGTAAACAAAAAACTCCTTATGTAAACAAAAATCTGGACGGACTTATTGAACCACCCTCGTAGGTATCAAATTTCACAAATTTCCAAGAATTTAACAATTTTCAAATTTTAATTACCCAAATTTAACAATTTCACCAACAATTTAACAATTTCAGCCAACAATTTTGCAAGTTTAATTGACGGAGAATTGGTAGTTCACTACTACTGCGGATTGTTCCTTTTTGTTCTCAACAACAAAAAGAACTAGTTGGTTCTTTTCGTTCAGTTGTTCTTTTCGGTGAGTTGTTCATTGAACAACAGATCAGAGATTACACATACATACATTGAATCCTCTTCAATGTTTTATTCATTTGTTAATATTCTAAAGTAATTTCATTTCATTCTTAACGACCTTATTTAATTAAAAATTTTTGATTGAAAATGCTTAAAATGAAGTTTGATCATTTGAAAACAAATTTTAATCACTTTTTTAATACTGATTTATATTCAACACAACAAATTATTTCTTTTAATTTGTACTTTTTAACAGTATGCAAACGAGTAACTATAATATTTTACTTGAAATCTTTTGCATGTGCATTGGTCAGGAACAGAGAATAAGATAAACAAAACAAAATAAAGACCAAAATGAACGAACCAACAAAAAACGAACAAGAAAGACCAAGATATCAAAAAGTACCAAGAGAATAAGAAAGACCAAAAGAACAAGAAAGACTAAAATAACAACAAAGACCAAAAAGGAACAACTATTCTGAACTAGTTCACATCGTTCACTTATGGGAATAGTTCAATTGAACTAGTTCGTTCTTTTTGAGCCCAACCCTAACGTATACAAATAAAAGTGGCAGCACTTATGGTAACCACCCTTTACTAAAAATAGCACACTGCATTGCCAACATACAAGTCGTTACTTTGAAAATTCAAAAACTAACGGACAATCGAATCACCTACAAACATCTAGAAACGGCGACATGAATTTTCCCGATTGTGTTAGAAGACTGTTTAATAATCTGGCTACCAATAAAACAAACACGCCTAAACAGCCAAATCGTTGTGCGGAAATAGTTTCTTCCAGTTGGTTTTTACTAAGTACATACATGCATGCATGTTGCTACGCCATCTATTTGCGAACATTCTAGATCCGGTTTTGTAGTATAAAAAGAGTTTCCGTATGTGAGAAGTCAGTCAGCAGCGTTGTCAACTCGTTGCTTTTCGCACCGTTTTTAGTGCTTTTTGAAATTTGCGACGCGAAAAATTTTGAAGCTAGAGCTCAGTGCTATTTTAAATTCATTTCGGTGCTTTTTGTTTCGAGTCGGTGGCACTAAACCAAAAATTCGAAGAAAAATTTCCTCACCTATTTTTCTTTCGAGGAAATCTATATATAAAAAAAATAAGCTCTGAACTTAGATGGAGCATTTAAAAAAATTCTACTACCCAAGTATAGTGTAACATCGAAATTTTTTATAGTCTAGGGAAAATATTGAGTTCACTATCGAGTTTTCAGTTGATATGAACTCGTTTGAAGCATTATCAAAAGTTGCATTCCCATCAAACTTCTGTCACTTTTATAATTCAACGAAAAAGTTGATCGCGTTTTTTTTCTTTGACTTTATTTAAGTCTAAAATACGTAACAGATTGTCCTTACACTTGGTTCACGCTTTGGTTATTTATAACAAGGAATGGTAACTATATTTCCCAATGTCCAGTATTTTTTTATTTAGGTTACATTTTTTCTAAAATATTAATAAGTATGTAGTGCACTGCGGTTGTCAATCTGGCATCTCCGATTTAGAACAAGAAATACTACCCTGGTATGAATTTATTTGAAAGCGAATACTTTTGAGATGTAAAAAGTTTAGTGTGTTAGAACGTCGACGTGAAAAGTACAAAATAAATTAGTCATAAGTAATCTAAATAAATTGTTTTATTTAGCACACTAAAGTGGTGACCACCGACATCAATAATGAACAACGAAAGCCTAGAATTGACCGCAGCTGCTTCAACACAATTATCTCGAGTGGCGGTAAAACCTCCACCTTTTTGGAAGCCGGACCCTAAGCTCTGGTTTTTGCAGGTAGAACCTCAATTTATGCGTGCGGGGATAACAACAGACCACACCAAATACTACACTGTAGTTGCTGAAATTGATTCTTCGATACTTAAATGCGCATCAGACATAATTTTGCAACCACCAGAGACACTGAAATCGCGACTCATCGCAGAATTTAGCGAATCGGAAGACAATCGTTACAAGCGGTTGTTTGAAAACCTGCCCATGGACGATAAGAAACCTTCAACATTGTTGCGTGAGATAAAAGAGTTGTCTAGCAATAAGTTGGATGCAGAAATTTTAAAATCTTTATGGATGCGTCAATTACCAATACATATGCAACAGATTTTGGCAACTGTTGAAGGCAGTTTGGATACAGTGGCTGCAAAAGCAGACACGATAATGGATGTGCAGCATCAACCAAAGATAAACATTGTTAGTAACGACAATGCAAACATACATAGTGCGATCATGAAATTGGCCGAAAAATTCGACCGACTAGAAAAAGACAATCACGAATTGCAAAGAATACAACGCCGAGAAACACGACGCCGGGCAGACTCGCCGGAACCACGCGCAAGGCGGTCGCCAGCAAATGAAGTTTGTTGGTTTCACCGCACCTTTAAAGGAAAGGCAACCAAGTGTCGCCAACCTTGCAGCTTCCGCCGCAGAGATTCGGAAAACTGGTAAGCCCTCCGTTTTCAGCGGCAAAACAAAAAGGGCTCAATACTTCCACACGCCGCCTTTACATAAAGGACAAAAATTCCAACTATCAATTTTTAATACGGGCGCAGAGATATCCGTAATCCCTAAACCAGTAGATTTAAATTTGCAGCAATCAGTTACCAAATTACTCGCAGCTAATAACACCGAAATCAGCACATACGGGAAAAAACTCCTAGCATTAGATATTGGCCTTCGACGACAATTTAAGTGGATTTTTACAATTGCAGATGTAACGCACCCTATTATCGGTGCAGATTTTTTGCAGGCTTTTAACCTATTAGTAGATATTAAAGGTAAGTCACTGGTGGATGGAACGACACAATTACGTCGTGTTTGTCAATTTAGGAAGTGCCCATCTACAGTTGGTACAATACGAAAAGCAAATGAGGCTTTTCATGAACTGCTCGCCGAATTCATTGACCTTACCGAAGACACCCACGTTTTAGCAAAGTTCCCAACTGACGTTTTACACTTTATTCAGACGAAAGGCCCTCCTGTTTCGCAAAAGGTCCGAAGATTATCCCCGAAAAATTGGATATAGCCAAGAAAGAATTCCAGTACCTGCTTGACCGCGGCATTTGTGTACGCTCCAAGAGCCAATGGGCCAGCCCCCTACATTTAGCATAAAAATCTAACGGTTCGTGGCGCCCATGCGGTGATTTCAGACCTTTGAACGCAAGAACAATACACGATAGTTACCCTATACGACACATACAGGATTTTGCCAGTGAGCTGGATGGTAAAACAATATTTTCTGTCATCGATTCTAAGAAAGCTTTTCATTAAATACCTGTAAACCCAGACGATATTGCAAAAACGGCGGTCATAACACCTTTCGGGCTGTTTGAATTCAGGTATATGACCTTCGGCCTACGAAACGCCGCCCAAACCTCCAACGCTTTATGGATGACGCTTTAAAAGGACTAGATTTTGTTTTTCCTTATTTGGACGACGTTTTGATTACGTCAAATTCAATTCAACAACATGTGAAGCATATCAGACAGGTATTTGAAATTTACAGAGCAAAAGGTCTAGTCATCAACATCGAAAAATGTCAACTGGGCCAACTCGAAGTCGAATTTTTGGGACACACGGTGACTAGAAGTAGAATTAAACCTCACATCAACAAAGTAAAGGCCATTTTAGACCAAAAAAAACCAGCCAAAGTGCAAGAATTACGAAGCTTTCTGGGCGCTGTAAATTTCTACAGAAAATTCCTACCTCAAGCCGCAGAAATAGAAATGCCATTGCAAAAGATGATGAGGCCGTGTAAAAAGCGAGACCGAACGAAATTAGTATGGTCAGCAGAAACCGAAAGAGCATTTGAAGACATAAAATTGGCGCTAGCAAATTCAACCCTATTAGCCTTTCCACGAAAGGGAGCCACAATATCATTGGTAACAGACGCATCTGACAAGGCGATGGGTCCAGTATTGCAACAAAAGGTAAACGGTAACTGGCAGCCGGTAGGTTTCTTTTTTTTTATCTCGCGTTGATACTTTGACCCTACCGGCCGCTACTTCTCGAGGAACAAGCAAAATGCGCCGAACTACAAAATATACTACAATCAAATTCGACTTCGCTAATATTGGAAAAAGTCAAGATACCAAGTATCAACGGCGATGTAATTTGCGACACATCAACCGGAAAAATTCGTCCATATATTCCCGTATCAATGCGCCCTCAAGTTTTCGAAACACTGCATGGCTTATCACACCCAGGGACGAAAGCTTCAATCAAATTAATTTCAAAAAGTTACGTTTGGAGAAAAATGAACACAGATATAAGAAAACTAGTAAGAGCATGCCAACAATGCCAACGATGCAAGATAACAAAGCACACAAAAAAACCGAATTAGAAACGTTGTCAGTTCCTGACAAAAGGTTCGAGCACATTAATATTGATTTAGTCAGCCCTCTTCCAATTTCAAATGGCTGTGCATACTGTTTAACGTGTGTTGACTGATATTCTCGGTGGCTTGAGGCACCGGATATTACAGCCGAAACCGTGGCAAAAGCTTTGTTAAACGGTTGGATAAGCCGATTTGGCGTGCCCAAATTCATAACCACAGACCAAGGCCGGCAATTTGAAAGTAAGCTTTTCCATCTTTCTGAGATGTTGGGCATCAAACATATCCGAACAACCCCATACCATCCACAGGCAAATGGTCTTATCGAACGCTGGCATCGCGTTTTAAAAGCCGCCCTAAAATGTCATGAAGCTGATAATAATTGGACGGAGATGCTACCGATGGTTATGTTGGGCTTAAGAACTGCAGTGAAAGAGGTCATAGGAGTATCGATAGCTGAAATAATGTATGGGCAAACAATTACCTGGCGAATTTTTAATAGAAGAACCGACTACACACATGAACGAAGGTGAATTTATAAGAGAACTTCAACAACATATTGAAAACTTGCGCCCGACCTCGACTACTCAACATGGGAAAAAATCAGTGTACATACCAAAAGATCTGCGCTTTTGTAGCCACGTATTTCTTAGAGATGATACGGTGCACGCTCCTCTAAAAGCTCCATACGACGGTCCCTATTTGGTACTCGAGAGGCACCCGAAAACCTACACCATTCAAATCGGAACAAAATCAAGAACCGTGTCAATAGACAGATTGAAGCCAGCATACGTACCAATGGAAGTTTCGCAGTTAGAAAATAGGCGTTACAGGCATCGCAAAGTAAGGTTTTTGGAACAACTCACATTTTTATAGGGCTAAGATTCTGGAAGGGGTGGTGTAGTGCACTGCGGTTGTCAATCTGGCATCTCCGATTTAGAACAAGAAATCCTACCCTGGTATGAATTTATTTGAAAGCGAATACTTTTGAGATGTAAAAAGTTTAGTGTGTTAGAACGTCGACGTGAAAAGTACAAAATAAATTAGTCATAAATAATCTAAATAAATTGTTTTATTTAGCACACTAAAAGTACATACATATGAATATTGTTTTAACTTGATAAACTTGCAAATCACTTTTTTTAATTATTAACTTTGTTATTTATATTGGGTTTGCTGCACAACACTTTTAAAACCTTTTTTATTTCGATCATAATTTATTATCTTTTTCACATAGTTCAGTCTCAGCCGAAATAATATTTTCACAGCATAATATAATAAAATCCAAATTTTATTTAAAAATTTTTTTACTACCAAGACCATCGAGTTCAAAATGTAAGCAGCTATTAACCTCAGAAACAATTATCTATTATTTCTAATTTGATTGAATTCGAAAAATACGTTTATTTCCTGACGAAAAATTATTGATATTGAATTTTTTTATAATAAATACAAAAGGCTTCGTCAAACTGATTTGAGAATTCACTGATTCTTATACAATTAAAATGTGTATCGGATGCTTCAAATTTATAGTTTTAAAAATCTAATGCAAAGTCAACAGATTATTAAATTTTTTTATATACATATTTGTGTATAACAATTTTTTTTAATATATTATAATAATTACAAATTTAGTGCTTTTTTACTCAAATTACGCGCTTTTTTAGTGGTATCAGTGCTTTTTGAAATTTAAAAGTTGACAACGCTGTCAGTCAGTACTAATTGGAATTTAGTAGAGTGAACATCACAGAATAACCATAGTAGTCTATGGTGAATATCGTAGAAAGTAAAAGACAAGTTGTAATTTGTTTAGTCACAAGAATAAAAGGAAGTTCAGTTGCAAATAAGAAAATCGTGTTGTTATTTATTTTTGAGCAATCAAAAGAATTCACACGTTTAATTAAATTTAAACGAAACATAACACCAATGGTATCTATTCTGGAATACGCGCCGACTTGGTGGAATTTACATGCAAAACAAAAACAAAACTTCATAAGTATTAAAAACTTGTTTTTGTTTATCATACAAAATTCACCGTTTTTAAAAAAGAGAACAACGCGTTGAAATTCTCACGTTTATTTCATTTTAGAATTGTATGGAAAACAAAAACAATTTTTGAATCTTTGTTTTTGCTTTAATGTAAAGTTTCACTTCATCGACGCGTTTTCCCGAATAACCACCAATATATTGAACGTGTAGCAATGCCCTAGTACAACACTCGAAATAAGAACCTAAGGCCCCTTTCACATTAGGCAACTTTACTTGCGCAAGTCTTGTGTTTGTGGGTGTGAAAGGAAAGGTCGGTTGAAGGGGAAAGAATTGCCGAGATTTGAGTACAGACTTGCTTGAACTTGGCAATTCTGCCACAACTTGGCAATTCTGCCACAAAACGTCAACAAATTAAGAAAAGTCGAGCATAAGAAAATTAAACTTGCTCAACAAATGAACTGAATGTGAACATAGAAGCAAGTTCAAAAGAAAATAAATAAAAATGAAAATTATACTTGCGCAAGTAAAGTTGCCTAATGTGAAAGGGGCCTCTATACAACTGTTAAAAGCAATTGTCTCATGGTAAAAAATGTTGTACAGTGAATCTTCGATATAACGAAATCCAAGGGTATCCAAAAATACTTCGTTATAGCCATTGATTCGCTATAAATATAATCAGCAAAGCCTTGATACAACGAAATTTAAAAAAAAATACGAAAAGACTTCGTTATAACTAGAGATTTCTTTATTCAAATTGTTTTTAACATCAGAATGCATAATAACAGCTTATATATTTGTTTATATTTCATTGTATAGAGGATTTTGTACGAGTACTCTGTTGTATAGAGGCTTTACAAATGCACTTGTAAATACGAGTACATTTAGACTTCGCTGTTTATTTAACGGGAGTCTATCATTTACGATTTATTCTAATTTCATTATATTGATGCATTTGAAGGAATATTTTCCTATATAGAGGCTTTTTTGCTCAGAATTCGTTCGTTATAGCTATAGTGAATTTTTATATGAAAAGCTTGGCAATAAAGAGGTTTTCTCAATGGACTCAGGAAAACATACGTTATATTAAGTTTTTCCTTATAACGAAGTTTCACTGTAATCCATGATAAAAATTTGACAACTTCAACTAAACTATCTATTTAGTTGTAATTCATATCAATCCGAACCAAACTATTTTAAAAGTTGAAAACCGTGATAGGGGCATGATAGTTAGGAGTTCTCAAGAAGTTTCAAATATGTGGACCATCTGTTTCTATACAAAAAATTAAGCTGAAAACTACTTCAGGTGATAATTTTTTATAGCATAAAAAATTTAATAAAAAGATACATTTGTAATTAGGGCAATCATGAATAAAATTACGCGTGAAATTATTCCAGGGGAGCAGTTCCAACTAATAACAAGTATGTAAAGGAAAAACAAAAAAATTCTAATTGTAAAAGGGAGAAATTTTACGAGGAATTTTATTCATGATTGCTCTGAATGAAATATGCGAAAATATGTATTTATTATAAAATATTCACTAACAAATCGATGCCATTTAGTCGCAAATTTGTTGATTCGCAAAGATATTTTATTTACGACAGAAAATCCTTTCCTTTCCGTGATTATGACACTTAAGACAACATTTGAATTCCCTAATTAGTGGGTATATTTATCTTAAATTGAAAGAAAGTCTTTGAACATTACTTTGTGTTAGCAACTACTTCTTAGTTAGATTCTTCGGAATATGGCCAAGAAATGAGATCCTTTATTTCGCACTACTTTGGCACCTTCTTCACTACTTTGATAAAGTTTAGGAGTTATAGGATCATTAGCCTGAAAATAAGCAATAGCAATAAAACTAGAACAATCTATATACATACATATATGTAATAACAAACTTCTTCATCACTGGAAACACGTTCAAATAAGGGATGTTCCTGCATGTGTTTAACAATCCATTTATATAAATCCGCCACGTCAGTCATTGTGTAAACAAGTCCCTGTTAAGACAAAGTAAATTCATTACAATTTCAAAATTCTCTATCGTCGATGCAGCATACCCCTTTTCGCAACACAAATGCATATTCTGATAACAATGCCTGATTAATAATACGCCACTTGTGTTTTGCTTTCTTGAAATGTGGATCGGGGTACAAAAAGAACATTTTATCCAATTGATGTTTAATAAAATAATTAGGCAGATATTTCATTGCATTCGTACGAATACAAGCAATATTGTTATATTTGCCACCGTTTAATGATCTCAAGGCCTTTATCCGATCCATAACGTAATCTGAGACTTTCACGCGTATTTCCATGCCGATCGCCAAGCGATCAGGAAACATCTCACCTATCGTTACCAGAAAGCCACCGTAGCCGCAGCCTATATCAGCGAATTCCACACATTTTGGTGGCGAGTATAAATCATATTCTGGATATAGTTCTTTCCATGGTACTTCTGCGGGGTGAGCGGGACTATGTTTGGGGAATAATAAAACAACACATTTAACATGTAACACCGTTGGCCAAAAAACTCACAGGTGGTATTCGGTGTTTGATGCAGTCCTTGCGGTAGTGCAAAATATCGTAGCTTTTCTTTGGATTATGTGCATTTTGTGGTTTATTTCAAAGAAAAGCTACGATATATTGCATTTACACTGACGCAAGACCATTTGCAACAAACACTGAATACTGCCATACTCACTAATCAAAACAATGATCTGCTATAGGATTCGAATGTGCTCTCTGTCTGTAGTAACGTTTTTGAGGCAAGGACTGTGAGGTCTTCTCTTCTTCGCTTGGAGCCATAGTTGTTTACCAGTTATCGTTATTCATAAAACTTTATTGTAATAAAGCAATTTATTCTAATAAAGCAAGTCCAATCAATGCGTTTTTTTATCAAATACCAGTGATGACAACACTTGGATTATCAAAAGTACTTTGAGCATATACAAATACGGTTTTCAAAATTAAAATTATACTTCGTGATTAAAATGCATGTGTTAAAAAAAATTATGGTGTTTGTGAAAAAGTAAGATAAAAGCAATAATGAATAAAAAAAATTTTATACAGTTTAATTAAAAATATACATACATATGTATGTATGTGTGTACTCGTTTCTTTTCCAATTTTTAGATATTTGGAAAGGGGAGAATTTGTTGTGAAGAAGGCGCAATTCATTCAGTCTGTGAAAGTTTATAAAAGTATTGAAAAAGATTAGTCAAATAGTGCATAAAAGATATTCACAAAGTTTAATTTAATATGTATATTCATTTTCTAAATTTTAGTTATTTGTAGAGAGCAAGGTGCGTTGGAGATGAAAAGATGTGAGGGCTATATACCGCTTAAGTTATTTGGTGATTTTGTATATTTGTATTTTTTGTTTTAAATGCTATTTACTTATGTATTTTATAGTTATTTTTGTATTAAAAACGCAAATAAAATTAAACAAAAAGTATTATATATTATGTTTTTTATTTAAAAGTTAAAATTTACCAGTTTCTACGTAAATATTGACTATTATTGACTATTGATTAGTTGCCTTGTAACCAATGACTAGTCACTGTTCACCAATAATTATGTAATCTGTGATTGGCAAAAACGTAGCAGAGTAAGCAGTTCAGACATATGTGTTTTAATATCTAGTCTTGACATTATTATTAGCTTCACATCTTGCTTTTTGTCTATATCTAAAGTTTTAAAAATAAATTCATAAATGTATAAATTAAATTAAAGTTTTCAATTTATTTTAAACAGTATTATTGTCGCTTAATTTTTTTAGCACTTGTATAAATTTTATTTCACAGACCGAACGAATTGTATATATTAAAATAAAACGCGATGCCTTAAAACTTTTGGCATAAGTACATTAGATGTTTCACTCTAACATACAAGTTAGAGAGGAGCCACTGTACCCAGCAAGAACACTCCCAGTCAAATGACTGGGTGATGCCTTTATCTATGTAACCCCCCGTTGACACATGCAGTGCTAGTAAAAAATTTCAATACACTCACATTTTTTACTAACACAGTCACAGTTTTGTCACTTGCGAGTCAGCTTGCAATGAATTTCGAAGCAAGTAAATTTTTACACTTGTCGCAAGTAAAGCCTGGTACTCTGTTCACAGTTTCGTCCGAAATGCTGTCAAACTACATATAAAAGTATTTGTAGCCTGTTTGCAGATATCGAAAGAAAAATTCTTTCGCAATCTAAGCGAAAGAAAACTGATTTGGGTTTGTCTAACTTGGTTCTATGCGAACGATGACTCGAACGACAATGCGAATTATTAATTAATTCATCTGACAATTAATTCTGACATAATCTGGCAATTAATTCATCTGACAAAATTATCACCCGAAAAATTGTGAGTTCACACGGTTTCAAGGCATATCAAACAGGTACACGTATCAGGCATATTGCTCATCCGCTGATTTTTTGTTTACAAATTTATAACGAAGAATTCATTTGACAAATACAATTGTGTCTTGTTTGATGCATACAATTTTTTGACAAATACCATGTAAAGCTATGTGAGAAGCAGAGAGTTGCCAGAGAGTTTTGCCTAATGCATGTACCTGTATTAAATGTGCCTTGCACGGTTTCATACGCAAAAATTGTCAGATCTGTTGTTATGCGTTGCCAGACTCAAAGCGTTTGTTAGAAATTGTTAAATATCAATCGTTTGTGTTTGTGTTAAATGTAAAAAGTGAAAGTAAAAATTATTATGGACTATAAAGAAGCATTTGCAATGATTTTGTGTGGATATATTTTATTATAAATGTGTTATTTAAAATCAAGCGTGTGCAGTGTTGCCCATAGAAATAATTCTCTTACAATGACGCCATTGTCAGATGCATAAACTTCGCACATCTGACAATATTAAAATGTCTGACAAATATCTGGCAATAATTTTACAATGTGTTCACACGATTGTAAAATGTCTGACAATTTGTTGCCAGCTGCTAGTCTTTCAATGGACTGACAATGGTTTTTCTGGCAACGACGTCTGACGAAACTTGCCAGTTCACACGGTTGTAAGAAATTTTGAGCACATTTTACTGGCAATATTGTATGATCTGACAACCGTCTGTACATAGTAGGGTTGTGCCCAAAAAGAACGAACTAGTTCAATTGAACTATTCCCATATGTGAACGATGTGAACTAGTCCAGACTAGTTGTTCCTTTTAGTCTTTGTTGTTCTTTTATAGCCTGTTTGTAGAACGCGACAAGGGCGACTCACGACGAGTCATTTCATGGACGACTACGTAATGAAAAGCGTTTGTATAACGCGACTCGACTTTGTCGTGCAGCTTACGTTAACTCGCCCTTATGTCAAATATGTACTAAATCGTACTGTTGCCAACATATTCAAAAATAGTTTTAGTTTATATGTTTTCATACAAAATTATGTATGTTACGGCAACCCTATTCTTGAACCACAACTGACATGCATATAAATAAAATAAACAATTAAGTAAACAAATTGTTTATAAAAATTTTAAAATTTTGTGTATAAAAGTGTTTGGAAAAAGGTAAGTACTCTAAAGTTCTTTACTATTTTTTAATAAGTGAGTTTCATGTAAGTGATGTGCATGCACAAATGTATGTATGTAAATACATACATTTGTTACTCATAAGCAAAGAAACAAAATTAATAATGGTAAGAACCTGCTTTGTTCAATTTTCAGACTCGCAAGTGTCCCTGGCCGAAAAGAACGTATGTGGATAACAATGGCTAGAGTTAGGAGGTGATTAATAATAATATTGGCGAGATGGTAAGTAAAATTGACGCATTAATAGTCAGGCATTATTTCAAACAAAATCTTTGTTTATTTTAACTTTTAGCTCGCACATCCTCCTGGTTAGGGATTTTCTAAGGTGGTTGTTTGAAAGATGACTTGATCGGGAGTGTTCTAAGCTATGAAGAAAATCGGTCTAGCTGCTTATACTCTGTTATATTTTTTTAAATTTCTGTGTTATATTAAATCTATGTGTTATATTCTGTTAAATCTGTGTGTTTGACAATTATTAAGAACGACTGGTTGGCGGTCAAATAAAGTGAAGCAGATAATAAGTATAAGAAAAGTGATGAAATTTTTTTTTTGCAAATGATTCCTTTATTTAAATATTTTATAAAGTGTATTAAGTACAAAATGAAATTACAAGTGAACATTTAAAAATAAGTAAATGAAAGAATTTGTTTAGTTAATGAAGAAAAAGTGTTTGTAGGTTTATTGGTATTAAAAAATGATCCATGCTTGTTTTCAAATGATTATTTTTAACCGCCGACAAAAAAATGGGTGTTATAAATTTGTAGTGTGTGTACAAGTCCACGTACAGACCAAACGGCTGAACCGATTTCTATTTATTTTTTGCTATTGGAAAGGCGACTAAATCGAGAGTGTTCTTAGTTATGTTTAAAGAAAATCTGTTCAGCCGTTGAAAAGACAGCACATCTGTTCTAGATATATTCTGCTGAATTTGTGTGTCTTTAACACCATAGCTCCCAAACGGCTAGACCGATTTTAATTTGGTTTTTATCGTCTAAAAATGATAGATACAGACAGAAGAGATGTTCATTAAACATATTTAAGAACACTACCGATTCAGTAGCCTTTTAAACAGATAAAACTAAATTAAAATTGGTTCAGCCGTTTGGTTAGTATATACGTGGACTTACTTGTACAGACACACACTACAAACTTATAACCCCCCTTACTGCTACCGAACTGTAGAATTCACATGGCCAATTACTCCTTACATGCCAGGAATTGTCTCAACTGCTGTATTCAATTTGATATTTTGATTCTAAAAATTTAAGAAATTAAAACAAGAACAATCTTAACATGAAAGTCTACTTACCTTTTTATTGTTGGAGATTGCAGTTTTGATTTTTTCTTGTATTTTTATTTTATTTTTTAGTGTTTTGTTTATTTGGTGCACTATTTTTGTAAACACGAGTAGAATATTTTATTCGCCCACCTTGACGTTTATTGTGACTCAAATCGTTTTGTACAAACCCAAATAAACTGACATCTGTTACGTTTTTTGATCAAAATCGTGTTCTAAAACCTTAAAAAATAAATAATGCTAACATGTTAGCGTTTTTTATTGACGAGTCGTGTTCTACAAACAGGCTATTAGTCTTTCTGGTTATTTTAACTCTAGATGTTATAATAACTCTAGTTGTTCTAAGAAACTTTGGGTAAAGGTTCCCTGATGATCTGCATTAGCAACAGTGAAATGCGCATAGGATCCAGCTAAACCCCTCAATAATCAATTTCAATGTATTTTAATAAAAAAAATATTTTACTGAATAAGTAAAATATAATTTTGGCATTATTAGTGCGTTTACAAATTTTAAACTTAAATTGTAAAAATTCCCATAAAAACACTAATTATTTTCAGTAAAATTCAATATTTTAAAAATTTTGACATATGTATATTAGATTTTTCATTCCAGAACATATGTTAGAGTAGAGCAACTATAATAAATGTTAAATTTAATGAAAAATTGTTGTAAATGTGTTAGTAAAAAATTGTTGTTTGTGTTAGTTTCAGTCATTCATTTCTTGTAGGGTTGTTTGATGCATACAATTTTTTGACAACTACTTTGTAAAATATGAGAGAAGCACAGAGTTGCCACAGTGTTTTCTCTGATGCGTGTACATGTAGTAAATGTGCCTTGGTACCAGGCTTTAGGCTTCATTAGTCTTTACTTTCTGTTGCTGTTCTGTGCCGTTCTTTTCCGTATAGAATATTTTGCAATTACTTTTTCTGTGAAAAAAAATCAGCTGGCAACCTGTAGAATTGATTACACTTGTACGCAAGACCATTTGCAACAAACACTGAATACTGCCATACTCACTAACAGGGGCGAAGCCGATCGGCTCAGAGCCGGCCTTGAGCCGCCGCCGATAAATATTGAGCACCATGAGCCGCCGCCGATGCACAGGGCTTTTATCGGCTAAAAATTTGAGCCGATGGCACCAGCTGAGCCGATTCTGCACAGTAAGGGGGCCAGATTTTACAAAATCACTAAATTTGAGTATGTTAATTTTTTTTCATTCCGTTGCTTGTAGCCTACACCTAATATAAAATGACTAACTGTAACATTAACTTAAGTATAGGCTGCTCAAGTTAATGCATTGAAGTTATAACATCTTTGTTAATTTATTTGGTTTACGCTTTAATTACACACGCCACTAGTGACATACAATTGTTGTATGTGTATTATCAACGAAAAAATTTTCGGAATAGTCAAATCTCCTACCATTTGCTTTACTGTTTTCACATGCAATCGCAAGTTAATGTTAAAAATGTTTCCGAAGAGTAAACTTGAGAACATTTGTTTACTCAAGTAAAATAAATGCTACCTTTTTGCTTATAGAGCTACCGAGTTCATCATATACGCACATGTTTAGGGAAATTGTTAAGATTTATAATTATAAGTATTATTTTGATTATATTAATGCTCTATAATTATCAAACTTACATTTTTTATGCGCATTACAATAAATAAATAACAATAATACATTAATGGCCATTATTGCAACCTAAATATAAAGTTCCTAATAGTTAACCTTAACTTTAGCTAAAGTGACCATTAATTTTTTTCATTATTGCAACTGTCCGATAAAATAAATAATGCAAATGATGTATTGTGGCAACATTGGTGTAGGTACCGTCTACTTTTGACTATTAAAATGCCTAAAGTTCACTTGGTAGTTACCATGAGGATAAACCTGCTTTTAGCTTATCAAGAAATTGTGCAAACGCTATGAGAAGTAGTTTGAATCCCGAAACTGTAAAAAAGAGTTGTTTACCCATGACAATAAGTCTATAGTTGAACCATATTTTTCGCACTAAAATCTGTTGTAAGGTACTGTTTCCATTTTGGCTCATAAATTTAAAATCCATCTAATTATAAACTGTTATATTGCAGAATATACTTACATTTGCTTTTTTTAAATAAATTTTTTTAAAAAAAATTTATCGAGTGTATAAAACAAATTGGAAGTGTATATCTTAAGAATTCCGAACAAACTTTGCAAAGCCAAGCCATTGATGCCACATGAAATATATCTTAATATTCAGTAATAATTAATTCATTACAGAAATAAAACTTTTGAATGAATGAAAAAAACTACTACAACATGCCATTAAATTTTGATTTCATCTGTTTTATGTGCGGTAGACTCACATTTACATGCATACATACATAAACCGCGACGATATGTACTACTTTGATACATAGGCTGAGCTTACATCTGGCATTTCTTGTGTCATTTGTCCAAAAAAATTTAACCAACTAATTACTAATGAGAAACTGTTTGATTCAGACATATATTTATTGATTTAATCAGTTTGCAATCATCTTGGATTCTATAAAATTGTCTATTAATTATGTATGAAAATGTTTGACTAAATAAATACATGTCTGAATCAAATAGTTTTTCATTAGTAATTAGTTGGTTACGTTTTTTACGCTTTTCGCACACAGATTTAAACCCGGCCATACATATGAATTTTTTTAAATGCCGCTATTTCAGCCGATTAAGCCGCCGCCGTTGTTTTTATTTCATAGCTGACGTTTTTCAGCTTGAGTCGACTTTCAGCCGCCGCCGTAGATTATTTTGTTCAGCCGCCGCCGGTCGACAAACCAGGTCGGCTTCGTGCCCTGCTCACTAATCAAAACAATGATCTGCTATAGGATTCGAATGACGCAAGTGAAGAAAACAAACTGGGAAAAAGCATATACATTTTCCAGTTTTGACAACATTTTGGAAAAATGTAAACAAATAATGAAAAAATATTGCCAATTTAATTGCATTATTTTGTAAGTAGTTTTTTAATAAATTATATATCCAAATACATAAATAAATAGCGAAAAGCCTCTAGTATCAGATTATTTAACTGTCATTGTTGACATTTTACTGATATTCAATATATCTGATGTTTTCATTAGACACTTTTGCAACACTTTTTCACTTATAACTCGTAAACTAGACTTCGTGCGCATATGACGCTACCTTCAATCAATAGCTTATTACAATGCGCATCGTTGTTTTAAAGCTTATATCTCGGGAGACTTTCTGAAAAAAGCTACATAGCAAAAAACTTATTTTTGCACTTAAGAGAACGAAGTTTTAGTTTTTTGCTCGTAACTCATAAACTAAATCGCGTGCGCATATGAAACTACCTGCGATCGATAGGAAACTAAAATACGCATCGATTAAAGGTACAATGACTTTCCAGGAAGCTTTCTGGAAAAAGTTATTGTCCAGGCAAATTTTTTTAAATGACAAATTTGCAACAAAAAAGCATATTTAGATTTTTGTTCATATCTCAAAATTTAGATTTCGTGCGCATATCGCACTACTATCAATAAATCAAGGACAAAAATATGCGTCTATAATGGGCTCATTCTTATTCCGGGAGATTTTCTGGAAAAAGCTATTGTCCTAGCAAATCTTTTTTAATGACAAATTTGCAACAAAAAAACATATTTAGATTTTTGCTCATATATCAAAATCTAGATCTTGTGCGCATATCGCACTACTATCAATAAATCGAGGACAAAAATACGCGTCTAGAATGGGTTCTTTCTTTTTCCGGGAGACTTTCTGAAAAAAGTTATAGGCTCAGCAACATTTTTTAAATTAAAAACTTGCCAAGAAAACTATCTTTACTTTTTCACTAATTACTTATGAACTAGATCTCGTACCTATATGTTTCTATTGTTAATTGATTAAGAATAAAAATACGTGTCGATAATGGGTTCTATCTGTTCCCGGGAGACTTTCTGGAAAAAGTTATAATCACATAAATAATTAAAAATTAGAAATTATTTTACAGTGTCGAACAACTGGGCAGCACTGATCAAATTTTTAGTGAAGCACGTGTTTTCCATTTGGCATACTTTTTGGTACATGCTAAATGTAAACAACGAGTGAAAAAAAATGATGGTTTTTAATACAATATTTTTAAAGTAATTTTTTACTAAATTAAAAATTAAAAAACAGGAATAATTAGCGAAAGACCTCTAGTATCAGATTATTTGACTGTCATTGTTGAAATTTTTGTCATGTTGAATATATCCGATGTGTTAATTAGACACTTTTGCAAATACTTTTACGCGTATATCTCTCAAGCTGGACCTCGTGCGCACATATCGCTACCTTCAACATATAGCTTATTACAATACGCGTCGGTTGTTATAAAGTTTTTATAGTGGGAGACTTTCTGAAAAAAGTTATAGACCAATAAACTTCTTTATGTACTTGAAAAAATACAGTTTGAGTTTTTTGCTCATAAGTCATAAATTAGATTGCGTGCTCATATGACGCTACCTACAATTGATAGCAGACAAAAATATGCGTTGAATAAGGGTTAAAAGATTTACCACGAGACTTTCGGGAAAAAGTTATAAGATTAACAAAAAAAAATTTATTAAAAAACATACCAAAAAGGGTCTTCAGTGTTTAGCTACTAATTTAAAAACGAAACCTCGTGCAGACATAGCTTTACCTTTTGTCGCTTAAGGATATAAATAGGCATATATAATGGGAACTGTAATTTCTCGGGAGACTTTCTAGAAAAAGTTATAGGCTAGAAAAAATTATAAAATGGAAAATATTTAAAAAGAAAGTTAACTTGCTGTCAGTGCTACCTAGTCAATTTTTAACTAAATACAAAGCTGCGTGGTGAAAAATTGTTTCAGTTTCATTCGTTCTTAATGCACGTCTGGCAACATTTTAAAGCGTGTTGCAAAATAACACAGATGTTTTATAAGATGCAGCATATCTTTGCCAAAACAGAAAATGTAAGTAAACTAAAATTTTATAAAATATACAAATATATTAATTTAATTGGTTTTATTTTTTAGGAGCCACCACCAAATGCCTAAAAGGCTACCCGCCTGGCAGATCTTCCGGATCCATCGGAACAGTAGATCATCCAATTGATGGCAGATCGCTTTTGCCAAAACAGAAAATGTAAGTAAACTAAAATTTTATAAAATATACAAATATTTATATTAATTTAATTGGTTTTATTTTTTTAGGAGCCACCACCAAATGCCTAAAAGGCTACCCGCCTGGCAGATCTTCCGGATCCATCGGAACAGTAGATCATCCAATTGATGGCAGATCGCTTTTGCCAAAACAGAAAATGTAAGTAAACTAAAATTTTATAAAATATACAAATATATTAATTTAATTGGTTTTATTTTTTTAGGAGCCACCACCAAATGCCTAAAAGGCTATCCGCCTGGCAGATCTTCCGGATCCATCGGAACAGTAGATCATCCAATTGATCAATCCAATCCATTCCGGCAGCGGAAAAACTACCCTTAAGCGGCCCATACACTAGAACAGCATGCATGCGTAATCAAGTGTTTGTGCCAGCGGTTGGGTCGTGTTTGTGCATTTTGTGTGATTGTACGTTTTGCTGTAGTGATGTCAAATAGAGTTTGATATTTTGCTGATGGTGCAAGCTTGCTGGTATTGTGTATAGTGAAGTTGAGTAAAGTTGTCAAGGAGTAAATATTCATTTAAAAATTGTAATTTGTTTAAAAGTAATTTTTTTCAATGGAAAATGGAATTTGAGCACTTTGGTTGTACATAGCTGCTAATATTTACAAAATATCAATAAAAATTCAAGCAAACAACTGTGTTTTTTGATTTTTAGTGACATTTCTTGAGAAGATAAGTGGTCAGTTTGGCGAAATGTAGAAGAGCACACGTGTGACTTTATATAGTTTAGGTAGTCCTAAGGGTCCTCTACGTGACCCAATTGGTCACGTTCCTAAAATAATTTTGGAAATCGCAAAAAATTATTTTTTGAAATTTGCTTTTTAGTGACATTTCTTGAGAAGATAAGTGGTCATTTTGGCGAAATATAGAAGAGCACACGTGTGACTTTATGTAGTTTAGGTAGTCCTAAGGGTCCTCTACGTGACCCAATTGGTCACGTTCCTAAAATAATTTTGGAAATCGCAAAAAATTATTTTTTGAAATTTGCTTTTTAGTGACATTTCTTGAGAAGATAAGTGGTAATTTTGGCGAAATATAGAAGAGCACACGTGTGACTTTATGTAGTTTAGGTAGTCCTAAGGGTCCTCTACGTGACCCAATTGGTCACGTTCCTAAAATAATTTTGGAAATCGCAAAAAATTATTTTTTGAAATTTGCTTTTTAGTGACATTTCTTGAGAAGATAAGTGGTCATTTTGGCGAAATATAGAAGAGCAAACGTGTGACTTTATGTAGTTTAGGTAGTCCTAAGGGTCCTCTACGTGACCCAATTGGTCACGTTCCTAAAATAATTTTGGAAATCGCAAAAAATTTTTTGAAATTTGCTTTTTAGTGACATTTCTTGAGAAGATAAGTGGTCAGTTTGGCGAAATATAGAAGAGCACACGTGTGACTTTATATAGTTTAGGTAGTCCTAAGGGTCCTCTACGTGACCCAATTGGTCACGTTCCTAAAATAATTTTGTAAATCGCAAAAAATTATTTTTAGAAATTTGATTTTTAGTGACATTTCTTGAGAAGATAAGTGGTCAGTTTGGCGAAATGTAGAAGAGCACACGTGTGACTTTATATAGTTTAGGTAGTCCTAAGGGTCCTATACGTGACCCAATTGGTCACGTTCCTAAAATAATTTTGGAAATCGCAAAAAATTATTTTTTGAAATTTGATTTTTAGTGACATTTCTTGAGAAGATAAGTGGTCATTTTGGCGAAATATAGAAGAGCACACGTGTGACTTTATGTAGTTTAGGTAGTCCTAAGGGTCCTATACATGACCCAATTGGTCACGTTCCTAAAATAATTTTGTAAATCGCATAAAATTCACACGTGTGCTCTTCTATATTTCGCCAAAATGACCACTTATCTTCTCAAGAAATGTCACTAAAAATCAAATTTCAAAAAATAATTTTTTGCGATTTCCAAAATTATCTTAGGAACGTGACCAATTGGGTCACGTATAGGACCCTTAGGACTACCTAAACTATATAAAGTCACACGTGTGCTCTTCTATATTTCGCCAAAATGACCACTTATCTTCTCAAGAAATGTCACTAAAAAGCAAATTTCAAAAAATAATTTTTTGCGATTTCCAAAATTATTTTAGGAACGTGACCAATTGGGTCACGTAGAGGACCCTTAGGACTACCTAAACTACATAAAGTCACACGTGTGCTCTTCTATATTTCGCCAAAATGACCACTTATCTTCTCAAGAAATGTCACTAAAAAGCAAATTTCAAAAAATAATTTTTTGCGATTTCCAAAATTATTTTAGGAACGTGACCAATTGGGTCACGTAGAGGACCCTTAGGACTACCTAAACTATATAAAGTCACACGTGTGCTCTTCTACATTTCGCCAAACTGACCACTTATCTTCTCAAGAAATGTCACTAAAAATCAAAAAACACAGTTGTTTGCTTGAATTTTTATTGATATTTTGTAAATATTAGCAGCTATGTACAACCAAAGTGCTCAAATTCCATTTTCCATTGAAAAAAATTACTTTTAAACAAATTACAATTTTTAAATGATTATTTACTCCTTGACAACTTTACTCAACTTCACTATACACAATACCAGCAAGCTTGCACCATCAGCAAAATATCAAACTCTATTTGACATCACTACAGCAAAACGTACAATCACACAAAATGCACAAACACGACCCAACCGCTGGCACAAACACTTGATTACGCATGCATGCTGTTCTAGTGTATGGGCCGCTTAAGGGTAGTTTTTCCGCTGCCGGAATGGATTGGATTGATCAATTGGATGATCTACTGTTCCGATGGATCCGGAAGATCTGCCAGGCGGATAGCCTTTTAGGCATTTGGTGGTGGCTCCTAAAAAAATAAAACCAATTAAATTAATATATTTGTATATTTTATAAAATTTTAGTTTACTTACATTTTCTGTTTTGGCAAAAGCGATCTGCCATCAATTGGATGATCTACTGTTCCGATGGATCCGGAAGATCTGCCAGGCGGGTAGCCTTTTAGGCATTTGGTGGTGGCTCCTAAAAAAATAAAACCAATTAAATTAATATAAATATTTGTATATTTTATAAAATTTTAGTTTACTTACATTTTCTGTTTTGGCAAAAGCGATCTGCCATCAATTGGATGATCTACTGTTCCGATGGATCCGGAAGATCTGCCAGGCGGGTAGCCTTTTAGGCATTTGGTGGTGGCTCCTAAAAAATAAAACCAATTAAATTAATATATTTGTATATTTTATAAAATTTTAGTTTACTTACATTTTCTGTTTTGGCAAAGATATGCTGCATCTTATAAAACATCTGTGTTATTTTGCAACACGCTTTAAAATGTTGCCAGACGTGCATTAAGAACGAATGAAACTGAAACAATTTTTCACCACGCAGCTTTGTATTTAGTTAAAAATTGACTAGGTAGCACTGACAGCAAGTTAACTTTCTTTTTAAATATTTTCCATTTTATAATTTTTTCTAGCCTATAACTTTTTCTAGAAAGTCTCCCGAGAAATTACAGTTCCCATTATATATGCCTATTTATATCCTTAAGCGACAAAAGGTAAAGCTATGTCTGCACGAGGTTTCGTTTTTAAATTAGTAGCTAAACACTGAAGACCCTTTTTGGTATGTTTTTTAATAAATTTTTTTTTGTTAATCTTATAACTTTTTCCCGAAAGTCTCGTGGTAAATCTTTTAACCCTTATTCAACGCATATTTTTGTCTGCTATCAATTGTAGGTAGCGTCATATGAGCACGCAATCTAATTTATGACTTATGAGCAAAAAACTCAAACTGTATTTTTTCAAGTACATAAAGAAGTTTATTGGTCTATAACTTTTTTCAGAAAGTCTCCCACTATAAAAACTTTATAACAACCGACGCGTATTGTAATAAGCTATATGTTGAAGGTAGCGATATGTGCGCACGAGGTCCAGCTTGAGAGATATACGCGTAAAAGTATTTGCAAAAGTGTCTAATTAACACATCGGATATATTCAACATGACAAAAATTTCAACAATGACAGTCAAATAATCTGATACTAGAGGTCTTTCGCTAATTATTCCTGTTTTTTAATTTAGTAAAAAATTACTTTAAAAATATTGTATTAAAAACCATCATATTTTTTCACTCGTTGTTTACATTTAGCATGTACCAAAAAGTATGCCAAATGGAAAACACGTGCTTCACTAAAAATTTGATCAGTGCTGCCCAGTTGTTCGACACTGTAAAATAATTTCTAATTTTTAATTATTTATGTGATTATAACTTTTTCCAGAAAGTCTCCCGGGAACAGATAAAACCCATTATCGACACGTATTTTTATTCTTAATCAATTAACAATAGAAACATATAGGTACGAGATCTAGTTCATAAGTAATTAGTGAAAAAGTAAAGATAGTTTTCTTGGCAAGTTTTTAATTTAAAAAATGTTGCTGAGCCTATAACTTTTTTCAGAAAGTCTCCCGGAAAAAGAAAGAACCCATTCTAGACGCGTATTTTTGTCCTCGATTTATTGATAGTAGTGCGATATGCGCACAAGATCTAGATTTTGATATATGAGCAAAAATCTAAATATGTTTTTTTGTTGCAAATTTGTCATTAAAAAAGATTTGCTAGGACAATAGCTTTTTCCAGAAAGTCTCCCGGAATAAGAATGAGCCCATTATAGACGCATATTTTTGCCCTTGATTTATTGATAGTAGTGCGATATGCGCACGAAATCTAAATTTTGAGATATGAACAAAAATCTAAATATGCTTTTTTGTTGCAAATTTGTCATTTAAAAAAATTTGCCTGGACAATAACTTTTTCCAGAAAGCTTCCTGGAAAGTCATTGTACCTTTAATCGATGCGTATTTTAGTTTCCTATCGATCGCAGGTAGTTTCATATGCGCACGCGATTTAGTTTATGAGTTACGAGCAAAAAACTAAAACTTCGTTCTCTTAAGTGCAAAAATAAGTTTTTTGCTATGTAGCTTTTTTCAGAAAGTCTCCCGAGATATAAGCTTTAAAACAACGATGCGCATTGTAATAAGCTATTGATTGAAGGTAGCGTCATATGCGCACGAAGTCTAGTTTACGAGTTATAAGTGAAAAAGTGTTGCAAAAGTGTCTAATGAAAACATCAGATATATTGAATATCAGTAAAATGTCAACAATGACAGTTAAATAATCTGATACTAGAGGCTTTTCGCTATTTATTTATGTATTTGGATATATAATTTATTAAAAAACTACTTACAAAATAATGCAATTAAATTGGCAATATTTTTTCATTATTTGTTTACATTTTGCAAGTTGTGAGATAGCAAACCAAAACATCCGGTTTGCCAAAAATGTTGTTTTCTTCACGACGATTAGGAAATATTCTGACAGCAAGAAATTTTACACTAACAAATATACAAGGCGAATACGCAGAGTTGCAAATTAAGACCACCTTATGTCAATTCGCCTTGCTACAAATTGTAGTATACAATAAAGAAGAAAAATATATATGTAAACTACATGTAAAATAAAATTTCATAATAACAAAAGTTAAAAATTTAGAAAACCCCTAATATATCTAGAAAAGATGTGATATCTTCTAATCGACTAGACCGTTTTTCGTAAAACATAGCTATGAACCCAGCCGTTTGGTCTATACGTGGACACGGACCGCTTGTTTAGTCGGGCGTTAAAAATGATAACTAGGAGTTTACTATATTATTTCAAGTTAATTTTTGACTATCAATGAAGTGTTCATCGACAAAAAATTAATGAAAATTTACATACATACATACATAAGTACATATGTACCTACATAAGTACATACATAATTAGAAAATATATTGGAAAAAGGAACATTTATTGAAGCAGAAAAAGTTTAAATAATCAAAGGAAAAATACAAAAAAATGGACAAATCTACAGAGCCTTCAATTACATCGTCCACATCTACTTCATGTGTAGGTTCCGGATGCTCGACAAGAACAGCAAACAGTAGCAGTAATGCTTCTAGTGAATCTAACCAACAGAAGATTTTGCAAAAGTACAATCTTCATTATCACACAAAAAATTCAACACTACCATCATCTACCACAATTCCTACTAAAAATCAACTTAATAATTCACTAGGGTGTGGTCCATCACCAACTACATCTGCAGAACCGTCGTCGTCATTGGATAGAGGAAGCTGCAAGAGTAATATGGTTGCTGGTGGCAGCAATTCAAACTCCAACATTGTAATATCTTCCCTTAACAATACCACCTTAGACCACCAACCTTCAAGGAATACCAATAGCAGCAGTACTACAATAAACACTTCTGCTGCTTCTACTATATCAAATATAACGCCATCCGTTGGTTCAACTTCCAATATCACCACCACATTATCGCCGCAAATGGCGCCAATTAATCTTAATATTAGTACAACAACTGGTGGTAACTGTAGAGTGTCTGTACATCCGCATATTACTGTGGAAAATTTCAAGAAAATAGTTGCAAAAAAATTTAAAGTAGCAAAGGATCGTATATGTTTATTGCATCGTGAAAAGTAAGTAGATAGTTTATAATAATAGTAGGTACAAGCCATGATACAATTAGTAATTATTGTATCATTGTACAACCCTACATATAAATTTTTTTTAAATGTCAAATTTTTCAAATCTTTTTTATTTTCGTTATAAATATACAAATAGACAAGTGATACATATAAGAGACGCAGATATTTTAGCGGTTGCACGAACGATCGCCCAAAGAACAATCGCCCAATGAACAATCGCCCAAAAAATTATATTTGTAAATTTAAATTATATATTAAATTATATAAAATAGTGAATATTAAGCTATTTTAATATTTGTGTTGAGGAAAATGTCAAATCACCCAAATGAACAATCGCCCAATGTTTTTTAGGCTATTGTTCATAATGAAAAAATACCCAAACAAAGTGAAATTGCCCAAAGTTTTCTAAATAATCCTCCAAATCACAAATTGAAAATCGCCCATATCTTTAAATCACACAGTTTTTATGAATAATCGTCCAGAGAATTAAGTGCATTGAAAAGTTTTCCTACCTGATAACATATTTCAGACTGCTGGTCTCCGGCTGGGCTTAAGGATTATCTCCACCATGGTATTTCCCGAAACGGCGAAGCATAATAAAGATTTTCTGCCTTGCAAAGTTTCCCTGTCTAATAGTGTTTTCTAGACAGCCCAAATTAATGAACGATCGCCCATTTTTTTTGGCGCTTGTTCACTTATGTGGTTTGGCGATTTTTTATGGGCGATTGTTTATTCAGCCATTAAACTGTTTTACAAGGGCTTACAACTGTATAATAAACTACCAAATAATATGAAAAATGAAAATAACGAGAATGTATTTAGAAAAAAATGTATTAATTTTGTGAGATTTAGTGTTGATTTATAATGATAGGAAGTTTGAATTATGTATTGTAAAAGTATTTTTAATACTAATAATAATAAATAAAAAAAATAAAAAAAAAAAAAAAAAATTTGCATCGTAAGCTCGGTTGATTTGACATAATGAATAATGACCCAAATTAATGGACGATTGTTCATTTTGTATTTGGGTGATTTTTCACAAAATTTTGGGCGATTTGCACTTTTATTTTGGGTCTTTGTTCATTATGATTAAAAGCCCAAAAACATTGGGCGATTGTTCATGCAACCTATATTAGCAAAGACATAACTACACGATAAAGATTGTGCATAATTATTTTGAATGAATTTTCGTTTTATTTCTTAGCACAATTATTACTTTTAATATTTATTGTAAAGAATTGAGAATAATTACTATAAATAACTTTCATGTTATTTAAATTTTTATTTTATCACATTTATCAAATAAAAATTGCACATGAAAATAAATAACTAAAATCTAAATCTAAAAATGTCTCATATAATTAAAAATTTTAAAAACCCCCGATTATATCTAGAGAAGATGTGATATCTTCTAAACGGTTGGAATGATTTTCTTAAAACAGCTATGAACCCTCTCGATCAAATTACCTTTCAAACAGAAAAAACTAAACCGAAATCGGTCCAGCCGTTTGGTCTATACGTGGACACAGTCAGACACACACTACAAACTTATAACACCCATTTTTTTGTCGGGGGTTAAATAAAACGTTAACATATTAAATAATACTAGATATACCAACGGACGACACAATCGTCCGTATTCTAAAATCTAAATGTAAATTTTATTAATATTCAAAGAAAATTTATCTAAACGTCATACAAAATGCATTAAAACACAGCCACCCACATACTTACATACATCCATATGCATAATTAAATAATACATGAAATTAAAAATGCAAACGAAATCCCTTTAACTAAGGCCCCATTCACATTAGGCAACTTTACTTGCGCAAGTCTTGTGTTTGTGGGTGTGAGAGCAAAAGTCGGTTAAAGGGGAAAGAATTGCCAAGATTTGAGTACAGACTTGCTTGAACTTGGCAATTCTGCCACAATTCTGTTTCAGCTGTCATTGTTGGCTTGGGATATTGATTTGTTTTTGACATTGTCTTTTATTTCTTCTTCGGTGTGTTGTCTAATTTTGTGCTAAGAAAATTTGATATTTTTCAGAATACAGAAATGAAACAAAACGTCAACAAATTAAGAAAATTCGAGCATAAGAAAATTAAACTTGCTCAACAAATGAACTGAATGTGAACATGGAAGCAAGTTCAAAAGAAAATAAATAAAAATGAAAATTATACTTGCGCAAGTAAAGTTGCCTAATGTATAAGGGGCCTAAGCTAATTCAATAATATTGAACTCTCTTCCTTTAAGTATTATGGTTTTCATACAATAACAAATAAGAGAAAAAAATTTAGATCAAGAGAAATATGTACTACAAACACACAATCAATTTCTTGTAAGATAACACTGTACAACAAAATAACATCTTTTGGCTGTCCTTTAGATAAAATTACGCGGACTATATGGATTTCGATGCGTTAAATTCAAATCTGCTTTCAGTTTTTCTCTATCACGTAGAGATTTTTTTTTATGGGCGTGGCTAATTTTGCCCCCTAAATTAGTCGGCCATACTAATATATTTTACTATAACTCGAAACCCGCTATTTCGATTTTAATAAATAATAACCCAAAAGACGCGCCACAAAATTTTTTTAAACAAAATTAATAATAATTTTTTTTTTACCTATCTTTTATGGTTTCGGAGTTATTCAGAATTTAAAAAAGAAAAAAATTTTTTTATGCAAAAATCGCGTAATTTTTTTACATGAAAATTGCAATAAAAAAATCAGAAACTCAATAGTTTTATATTTTTTACATTTTTCTTAAAACCACATATCCTAGGAATAAAACAAGCTATAAAACGTGAAAATCCAGCAATAAATCTTGATTTTATTCGCAATTTAAAGCAGGTACCTAAAAATGGAAAAATGTGTGTAATGCATTAAATGCTGATCCAATGTTTTTTTATTTCAGCTGCTAATAATTTCTCAATAACTCCGAGTATTCAGAAATTATTGGCGAAATAAATAATTTTGGTTTAATATTAATTTTTTTTAGCTCTCAAAATATAATGAAAAACTTTTAGTCGCAAATATTTTTCACTTTATGTATTATTATGTATGCTGTCAATAAACTAAGCTAGAAGCGCTAAGTATGTATATTCAGTTTTAAGAAAAAGTGCTAGCTTGAACTACAACACTTAACTATTTGAAATAAAACACCATTTTTGTAAGAAAAATATTTGTACTTTAAAAACGTTTTAAAATTAAAAAGTGTCTTGTTATTTACTAATTGACATTTTTATTCCTATTCATATCTTCAATTAAGTTTCTCGTCGAATGGACCAACAAAAATCTGCAAGCATTACTTCTAATGATTTTCCATTGTAACGCTTTTCTATATATATCATGTCTTGATGAAACCTTTCACCATGTTCATCTGATACGGCACCAAGATTTTCGGGGAAAAAATCCAAGTGCGAGTTTAAAAAATGAATTTTAAGCGACATATGGCATTTTAGAGCCTCATAGGCAGAAAGCAGTTCTTGAATGATTTCATGGTAGTTTTCACTTTTTTTATTTCCCAAAAAATTGTTACACACATTCACAAAAGCCGTCCATGATCTTTCTTCCACGCCGTTCAACTTCGTCTTAAAGACTGCGTCCTTCATAAGCTCTCGTATTTGTGAACCAACGAAAATTCCTTCTTTTATTTTTGCATCACTGATTCGAGGAAATTTGCTCTTAAGATGTAGAAAGCCATCACCATCCTTGTTCATTGCTTTAACAAAGTTTTTTATTAGGCCTAGCTTTATATGAAGAGGTGGTAAGATAATTTTTTCCTTCTGAACTAGAGGTTCTTCTGAAACATTTTTTTCTCCTGGAATAAAATTTACTCTCTTTGGCCAACTTTTAACTTTATAGTGATTTTCTTTTGAGCGACTATCCCATTCACATAAAAAGCAACAGAATTTGGTATATCCACATTGCAATCCATTTAACATTGCTACAACTTTCAAATCAGCACAAATGCTCCATGAGTACTGTGTGTATTTAATTTTGTTAAGTAACACTTTCATATTATAATAGTTTTCTTTCATGTTTCTTGAATACGCTAGTGGGACTGATGGATATTTGTTGCCATTGTGAAGCAAAACTGCTTTCAAACTCGTCTTTGATGAATCAATAAAAAGTCGCCATTCTTCAGATTTATCACTGAACGAAAGTTCTCGCAGAAGACCATCAGCATTATTACAAAATATTAAATCCCTGTCTTTGCTGAAGTATTTCAAATATTCATCTTCTCTGTTTCGAAAGTATGTGACTTTCACGTCTTTATCTACCAGATTCCATTGCTTCAATCTGGATGCAAGTTCTGCCTTTGTTTTTGAAAGTCCTAAATCACGAACTAAGTCATTCAGGTCGCACTGCTTCGGAAAATAACGTTTGCTCGTTGGACTTGTAAATGTTGAACTTGCAGAAGCAGCCATCGTGGCGTAACTGGATTCAGTACTTGCAGACTTAACATCTTCTTCCTCGTATGTAGGGGACATTGGAAGTAAATCATTACTTCTTAGAGGAACTGGTCGTTTGGCGGATGAAATATTGGGATATATGACTTTATTTTTGTTCTTTCTGGAAAACCCACGTGTTGTAGTCATACAAAAGTAGCAATCATTTGTATGGTTTTTTGGTTCGTTCCAAATCATTGGTGTCGAAAATGGCATAGACTTGCGATTTCCTTTGATCAAACCTCTTAAAGCCCTTGAACAGCTATTACAACATATTTTTGGTAGCCAATATTTATCTCTTTCATCGATAGGAAACCCAAAGCATAGCTTATAGGCGTTCTTAACCTGGGAAGTTATTGTCTGGCGTTGCGATTTTAAAGTTAAATCACCACATACATAACAGAATGAATCAGCAGAATTTTTACAAAGCCTTGGCATTTTGAAACCTGCAACAATTTGATACAAAACTATTACTTCGCATCATAAATACAACATTTTGAATTAGTAATAATAATACTTACCAAAAAATAGATGAAGAAATTATCACTTTTTAAATTCAGCTTATGCTAAAATTTTTAGCTACTTTTTTTTTAATTTTGTTGCGGTTGAAAATTTACTTTTCGGTTTCACAAACAGTTATTGTATGGCAACTGATGAGTGAACATACTTATGTATACCCAAAATTCTTTATTTTATATTTTCTTTTAGTTCTGTTACCTGCCCGCAATGCCCTTTCAGTAGCATTACCAGATGTAAATGTGACTGCATTTAATGCATTACACACATTTTTCCATTTTTAGGTACCTGCTTTAAATTGCGAATAAAATCAAGATTTATTGCTGGATTTTCACGTTTTATAGCTTGTTTTATTCCTAGGATATGTGGTTTTAAGAAAAATGTAAAAAATATAAAACTATTGAGTTTCTGATTTTTTTATTGCAATTTTCATGTAAAAAAATTACGCGATTTTTGCATAAAAAAATTTTTTTCTTTTTTAAATTCTGAATAACTCCGAAACCATAAAAGATAGGTAAAAAATGATTATTAATTTTTTTTAACAAAATTTTGTGGCGCGTCTTTTGGTTTATTATTTATTAAAATCGAAATAGCGGGTTTCGAGTTATAGTAAAATATATTAGTATGGCCGACTAATTTAGGGGGCAAAATTAGCCACGCCCATAAAAAAAATCTCTACGTGATAGAGAAAAACTGAAAGCAGATTTGAATTTAACGCATCGAAATCCATATAGTCCGCATACTTTTATCTAAAGGCTATTTTGGCTGTTGTACAGTGTAATAAATGCGTGTGTAATATGTGTGCATGTAGTAGTAGCAACTTTAAACGCTTATAGCTCCCAAAAGACTGAACCGATTTGAATAAAATATAGATTCTACATATCTGTAGAGAAAACCCTTTAAATCCATATACATCTTTTTAAAATCCGTGCAGTAGTACCAGCATAAAAGGGATTAAAAATAACATGTTTACCTATCAGTTATATAGATCAGTACTAGGTGTTTTATCGCACTTGATCAAAAGGAGGGAATTAACTCAAAATTTTAAAAAGTTCAGTATAGACGAAAAACAGTTTGTGGCTACATTTTAAGAGAATTGGAAAATCCGAATCCATAATTGTAAGCAAATTCCATTTGAGAATATATTTACAGTTTTTATTTTAAAATTTTGCATTTATTGGGGAACACTTCTCTCTCATCGCTCGTAGCGTACGATTGGTGTTCTTCGGATCAAGTTATTTTTTGCGAAGCGCTGATAGTGTATACGGTTAATTTAAACAGTTATTTTTGCTGTTTTTTCTTGCTTTTTTTTGTAAATTTTTGCAATACCACATACATTGTAAGTAACGTTGTGAAATTTATTTGAACTGGTGCTTTATTTCTAATTATTTTTGATTTATTTGTATTTTAATAAAATAGAGTGTTAAAAAGCTTCCCTATATCTTCCCATGCATTATCACAGTCGGATTTCGAGAAATTTGTTCAGAAAAATATGAGCGGTGATTCTGTGAGACCGCGTGATAATGTAAAAAGGGCTAATTCTAATCCGGTCGCACAGTGGGGCCAAATGCATGAAAAGTGGCGATTAATTCATAGAAGTCGTAATTAAAAAAAAAAAATATTTTTTATTAATGGATATTTATAAATACATAAAAAACCAACATTAAAAAAAAACAGAGTGAAAAAACACATTTTGTAACCCTTTATGGGCCATTTTGTGTTCTGTAAAAAATCCTCTTTTTTCACATTTTTTGCTGTAACTTTGGAACGGTGCGCTATAAGTTATTCAATTAAATTGCAAATTAAAGCATACTAAATGTACTTTAAGAAAAATAAGTAATATTTTTAAAAATAATAAGGAATAAATATTTTATATGTATTTTTATTAGAAAATTTTTAAATTAAAATCATACCTTTTTTCTCGAAATTTGAAAATTTCGCTCAAAAATGAAACATTTTAAAATCTAATTGTTTTTTTATTGATAAATAACCATAAACACACTATTTAAAAAAAATTTAATTAAATTCGGTTATTCTATTTTTTTTTGAAAACAACAATTTTTTATTATATTCATTATTACCTTCAATGTTAGTATTTACTTCACATTCAATTTCATAATCATAAATTAATTCGTTACAATAATCTTAATCTTCATCTCCATCTGCATCTTCATCTCCATCTTCATCTCCATCTTCATCTCCATCTTCATCTCTATCTTCATCTCCATCTTCATCTCCATCTTCATCATTGCTATTTTGATTGCTGGGAAGTACAAGCAACTCCAATGCAGATTTTGGCATTAGAATAATTTACACTTTCACAACACTTTAAATATGTAACATCACATCACAAAACATTGACAGCTAAAACAATAAATAAATATGATGCATGTATATGACTCAAATAAATGACAATAATAAATAGGGATGGGAGCGTCACCTCCTTCAATTTTTCAAAATAGTGCACTTGTGCCATATACAATTTTCTAATAATTTAAAATTAACAAATGTTTAAGTAAAATTCATTGAAATATCATAAACACATGTAAAATAATGTAATTACTTTTATTCATAGTAAATAAACCCAACATACGCAATCACGTGAGTATGCGTGAATTAAAGTTACTCACGCCCCCATCTCTAATTAACAACACATTTTTTAGCTACAATAACAACTACTATAACGAAAATAATAACAAAACAAAGTAAAACAACTTGATGTTTTGTTTTGTTGTTTTTTTTCATATTTGTGGATTTTTAGCATCTTGAGTTATTTCACAAAAACAAGCATAACAGAAAAATCGCAACAAGTCGCAAAAAAATATTTTGCGGTTTATTAGTTGAGATCTGATATTATAACACTATATAGACGATTTTACGCAAGCTCACGAACAAAGTTGTTGAAACTCCATATATAAATCAAAAATAGCCCATTTTTGGGCTAATTTTATTTTATTAACATTTAATATTTTTAAAACATTAATTTAAACAAAAAAACATGTACTATATAGTAAACTACCTGAAGTTGACGGTTCCATTATAAAAATTTAACTTTTAGAAGTATAAATAGAAAAAAATTATCAATTGAAATATCAAAATTTTCACTTTTTTTCAATATGCACAAAAAAATAACAATTATTCAACTTTAAGTGCTCACTTCAACTAATGCAAACAACATAAAAGTAAAATTTTTGCAATTAGTGATGCAGAATTTTATCCACTTTAACCCGGTACCAAACACGATTATGAATTTTAAAGTTCATATTTTCAATTAATCGCCACTTTTCATTCATTTGGCCCCAGTGTGGGTCGTATCGGCACATTTGGCAAAGAATAATAAACTGTCAATTTTCGAGTCATCATCATTACGGATCTTAACAATTCTGTACCTGAGCTTCTAACTAATTTGAAAACTAAGATTTCTGCTTCTGTGAGCAAGAATATGGATGTAGTGCCCGAAATTCCTGACGTTGATGATGGCGACAGTTCAGTTTGTGTGAGTTGGGGATCGCAAGGCGAGGATACGATTGCTAAGTGCAATTTTTATCCAGAAGATTGTTGTGTTGTATTTAAAAACGGATTTTTCTTTTGTATATTAAAAGGGATTTATTAAACAGTTGTGCCAACTAAAAACTAGTATTTTAATATTTTACTTTACAATTTTAAACCTGGAGGGTCCCGTGGGAATCGCAGGTATGACTCTAACTTTTGACTGCTAAAATACAAGACAACCTTCTTTAATAAATACTGCACTATTTATACAAAGCTTCATCAACATTATGCTTAACAGCTATTATTATCATGCTAACTTGTTAAATGTTATATTATGCTTAACAGCTATTATTATTATGCTAACTTGCTAAAATGTTTAATGTTATTAAGCTTTTGAACCAATTACGAAATATTACTATTGCACAATTTGTCAACGCAAAGAATTTAGCAGACAATCAAGTGAATGAACTGGTTGCTGCTGCGTTAATAAAGTTGTGCAATGTACGGGTACGAGGGTTGATCAATTCTGATTCACAACATCCCTCCCCCCTTGGCGGAAGAAAATTTCTAGTTATAGATATTTTCCAAGTATACTAATTGGATCAAATGCTTTTACATATTTTATACTCTTAAATTTAGTTGATCTTATCCTAGGTTTTATTAAAATATCTGTTGTCTTTGCCTGTGTGGTTGCTGTTTATGTTGTGGTTGTGATCTGAGGACTTGTATGCGTGGGGACTGTTCCGAGATGTTCTTGCAGATGGGTATCCACGATTTTGTTTAATTCTGGGCCACGTTCCGGGAATCCGTTGTTTATTTTGACTTTTATACGAACGCGTCTTCTGTATAACACCAGCACGATCAGTACTATTATGCCTATTGTAACCATTACTACCGTGGAGTTAGCAATGTTATTAAAAACATTCTGTTGAAATTTAAGTTCCTTGATCGTGTTGATGTTGTTAATCTGCATTATGTGTAGTTTCTGCGGTGGTGACACTTCTATTGTTTCCTAATATTAGAAACTTCTGGGTTACATCTATGACATGGCTAATGAAACTTTGTCCTCCGATTGTTATGCTGCAATTGAAAAATGAGAAAAGGAAATTCCCTGAGAGGTTGGAACGTCGGTCATCGCAGTTAGTTGACATTGGGGTTTTATCTGCGTTGCTTACTATAAGCGCACCTTCCTCTATTAATTCTAGTGTTTCCGTTTCATGTAAGATCAGGTTGCACTTCCCTCTAAAAATACAGTTTTGCGATGGCCTCAAACTTTTAAAATCCCTCTCACCGTTACAACCAAAACTCTTATTAGCAGAACGCACCACATATTCTCTTTCAGCATCTATTTGGTAGTGGCTGTCATTTGGAGTTGGTATTATTAAGGATTTCTTTAAAGATATAGTTTCGATAGGTATCCTGATAACGAACATCAATATATTTTGTCTGTGTAATGCCACTCCCATCTGCATCTCTTGTATGGTTTCAATGTTAATTCTATATTTCTGAATTTCTTCTATAGTCAAAAGTGCTGGATTAAAAATTTTCATTTTCGCCAATGCTACAGACTCCTGTACGGTGTTCACTTGGCTTTTCATTTCCATCAGTTTGAATAGCTGGAAAACCGCAACATCGCGGTAGTGCTGAACCTCTGATTCCTGCTTGATCTGAGTCAAGCTGTTCAGAGTCCTCCTGTTTTCATTGATTGCTTCCACCATCTTGTTAATAGATGAATTAAACCTGTCATTTATATGGACCTGTTGATTACTTTGTCCTATTATTTGATGTCCGTTGGCATCAACCACCTCAAAATGTTGATTTATCAGCTCTCTGTCATCATCATCTAGCCTTCCATATAGCCACTTCATCAGTTTCCCTCCAATATTCAATAATCCGCGTTTCGTGCGATCCGGCAGAAGTGTGTAAATACCGTTCTCAATCTCGCTGATTTCCTTTATGATAAGTTCTCTATAGGGACTGGGCAGCAGTTTCGGTGTATTAAGATGGATTTCACTAACGGTGTTTGCTATTTGTTGAATGTTAATTTGATGTAAAATGTGTTCAAACTTAGACGCAACTTCCACCAGCCCCATATGTATCTCTGCATACCCGTCAACTGATTCTAGTTTATTTATGATTCTATGGTATTTATGCTTATCTAAAAAGAAAAATAACTAATATAAATGTATACTTATATATATATAGGTATATATGTATATACAAAGTTACAAAAATTTCTGAGACATACATACATATATTTAATGATTACATAAACCTGCATGTCCATAACCATTTATCAATTTACACCCTCCTAATCGTCTCCTTTCCTCCTCGCCCAATAATCAATACATAGTATTTTTCTTCTACTCTAATAATTCTTCTCAAATATCTATTTACTTCCCAACTTTCTCTTAACCTTGATAATTCTAATTGTAAAGTCTCCCTATATTCCCTGGGTACTTCCGTTTTGTTATCTGTATCAAACTTGTTCGTCCACCTACTCATAGCTTTCATAATGTTTGATCTATTTATCCTGCTATCTTCGTCGTTAATTTTTGTTCACCTTAGTACTTGTCCGTTGTTGATTCCTTTCGCTACATTCTCCGCAAATTTCAGGAGAAAGATACCACAGTCTATCATGTTATCTTGCTGGGTGCAATCTGGGTAAAACCTTTGTAAAGGGACATGTAAAAAGCTATTTTCTATCCCGTACTTCCTTGCTTCATTTATAATAAAATTCTCTATAATTTGGAAAATATGGTCAGTACACCTAGGCCTCAATGAGTCCAGGACTATTATTTTAGGCCATGAAATTATCCCCAACATCCAATGTTGGTTCTCGCAAATAGGAAACAAAGTGCCTTTTTTCAAAAATATTTATTCGCCTAGTTGCGAGTTTAATGCTGTGTGTACTTCCCCTTGTAGGCCAGTTGCACCAGTCCTTAATAGCAGTATACCACTGTGATCCAAAAATGTGAACGTCATGCATCTTTGATGTTTTCAACGTATTTTGCAAAACCAAATGTAAAAAGACATCAATGTGCTTATTATTCAACCAACGATTTTGCAGGATGTCTGTATAATCATTGGCTGGTATCTCTACGTGCCGTTTCCCCATTTTATACCTACAAAGACCTTCCCTATTCTTATCTGACCCTTTTTGATGCATCGGAAACGCTGGCTGAACTGAGAGTTTAATGAAATTCAGATTGAGTGTAAATGCAGGGACAGTGCAGCGGAAATATGCAACGAATACTTTAATTAATCACTTTGCACAGAAAATCTTGGTAGATCTGTAGTCAGCTGTAAAAGCTCTTCTAGCAGGATACCTTTCAATCTGTATAGCAGTTTAAGTTTAGTTTTAAAATTACACATAAACTGTTCACTGTTTGCAGAAAATATTTGTTAACCTGTAGTCAGCTGTAAAAGCTCTTCTAGCAGGATACCTTATAATCCGCTCCGCAGTTTCAGTTTAGTTTCAAAATTACACATAAACTATTCACTGTTTGCAGAAAATATTTGTTAACCTGTAGTCAGCTGTAAAAGCTCTTCTAGCAGGATACCTTATAATCCGCACTGCAGTTTCAGTTTAGCTTCAAAATTATACATCATACATACGTGGATGCTATACAAGTATGAATTTTGTTATATCTCCGTTACGTGTCCCACACCCTATTCTTTACTAACACTCAGATTAAAAAACACTTTTAATTTAATTTTACGAACACATCAACACTCAAAAAATATTAATATCACTAAAGTACTACAATTCCTTTCCAAAATTTTAATAAGACTATCCAACTTATTGCCGGATACCATGTTTATATTGCTATTTATTGCGAAATTGCCGCCTACTTGCGAAAGAGAAAAAAAAATTTATTTTTTATTAAAACTAAAATTATTGAATGGTAATCAAATCTAAAGTATGTTGACATAAAGTTATTGAACTAAAAAAAAATAAACAAAAACATGACAACAGGTGTGCATACATACAAAACAAATAAATACGTCATCAGCACTTTGATATTTCAGGTTGTTGACACGCGTATAACGTATAACTGACTTAACTTTCCCATTGCCCGTAAAAAAATATTTTTATTTTTTTGTATCATTTTCCTTTTGTCAACAATTTTGTTTAATTGCAATTACGTATTGTAGCGAGGGTTTATTCAACTAACTTTTTTTATGTTTAATTTTTTTATTATTATTTAAAGAAACGTTTTAGTAAGCATATTTGTGTTTTTTGTTTGTTTTAAGGTACCCGGAAATGAATTCTTTAAACAATTTTCTGCATTTGAAGTAAAAAAAAGTAAAATAACTAAAAATCAATGCTTTCCCTTATAAATTTATAACTAAATAGCTTGGATCGTAACTGGATGATTAATTACCATATACCTTATATTAAATACAGTTCCTTAAGGGTTTTACTAAATTCTTATGGTAGACCTTTTCACACTTTTTACTCTCAATTTTATGTTTACACGTGTTGGTATGTCTATAACTTCATATGATCCTAACGATAAGGGTGAAAATTTATTTTTTCTAGTTTGATTCTTTAACCAAACCTTTTGACCTATTTTATACTCTCTGTCCTTTGAACCCTTACCATTATACTGTTTGGCTCTCAATTTTGCCCTCTCTTGGTTCTCTCTAACGATTTCATGTGAATGTTGGATTTGATATTTCAGAATTTTGCTATAATCATCCGCGTTGTATAGTGGTGTCGGGGATATTTTCAAAGATTTCAAATTCAAACCCAAATAACACTCGTCGGTGTTTATTTTGTTGTTGAATGTTTGCTATTATTATACACATGCATGGCGTGATGAGTCCAGTCGTCCCAGTTGGTACCATCCAGGTTAACGAAATTTCTCAGAAATTCGGCCAATGGTCGATGAGCTCGTTCTAAAGCCACATTTGCTTCTGGATGATAAGGAGTAGTTAGTAGTTTCTTTATTCTTAGCATCTTACACGTTTCCTTGAATAATCTGGATATTATATCCGTTACCAACACCTTGGGAATAAAGTATCTTGAAATTATTTCCTTAAAAAAGACTACAGTTGGTGCCTCTGCGTCAGGCACGGCTGCACATGCGAAAAATCGTCGTGAAAGGTGACGATGTATTTGTTTCCCCTAGCTGATTCTGGCAACGGACCTACCAGGTCCATGAAAACTTTTTCGAAAGGCTTACTTGAAGTGCTTGTTATTACCAATGGCATTTTTTCAACTTTCGAACATTTGTTTTTCTGGCATAGGCTACACGTTGTTACATAATTTTTTATTTGTCGATACATGCCGGCCCATTTATACTGATTCCTGATGCGGGAATAAGTTTTGAATGTCCCTTAGTGTCCACCCAAAGGTGTATCGTGGAATGCTTTTATTACTTTATTTATATATTCTGCATTCGTTAAATAAACAGCCATATCTTCCTCTCCCATATCCTGATTTACCTCTGTTTGATGCATAATTTCTTCATTCACTCCATTCTGTTTGTTTTGTAATTCTCGAGCTTTTGATCTAGTTATTGCCCCTACATTTATTTTCTCTATTGGAAGGCGACTGAGGGCATCAGCGTTTTGATTCGTTTTTCCTGATTTATACCGTATCTCGAAATCATATTCTAAAAGTTTTAGTCTAAGGCGCCCCAATCTGAATTCTTGATCTTTCAGATTAGCTATACCCTTGAGGGGTTTGTGGTCTGTAAAAATGGTGAAGTGTCTCCCGAGTAAATATGGCCTAAAAGTTTTTGTTGCCCATATGATGGCAAGCAACTTCTTTTCTATTGTAGAGTATCGTTTTTCTGTGACACTTAGTACTCTGCTTGCAAAATATACTGGTAAATCGCTACCAGGCTCTCCTTGAGAAAGGATAGCTCCTAGGGCTTCATTGCTAGCATCCGTCGTCAGAACAAATGGTTTCGCAAAGTCAGGGTATTGTAATAGAGGTGGATTCGAAACTGCTGCTTTTAATTTGTCCATAGCTTGCTGACATGCTTGTGTCCATTCAAATTTCACGTTCTTCCTTAGTAGTTTGTTTAGGGGTAAGGCAATTTCGGACGAGTTTGGTATAAACTTCCTGTAATAGTTGATCAATCCTAGAATTTTTATTTTTTTTTTAATGCATGTATTTTTTTGTTGTATCTTCAAATATGAACTAACAATAAGTATTCAAATCTTAAATCTAAAATATAATCATTAGGACCGACCACTGTCGGACATAAACTTGTTAATAGTTATAAATAATACATAAGTAGTGATAATCAAAAAAGAAAAAAAAAATTATAAAAAAGTATAAAAAAAGTATTTTCAAGAAATCCCATCCGGCGTGTTGAGTAATAGGGCCCTTGTGTCTCTCTTTTTTAAGCGGATGTGACCAGTAAAGTTAAAAATATTACGAGCAAGCGGATTAGGATGTGACTCGAGTTTTGTTAAATATTTGCCTGCGTATTTTGCAATTTCTTCAATCACTCGTGGCATATTTAAATCACGATGTATATTACAATTTTTTATGTACCATGGAGCCGATGTTATTAACCGTAAAATTTTGTTTTGTTTTAAAGTCAATATGATGTTTCCATGTAAGCCTTCGATCAAGGTGTATACCAAGGTATTTCACTTGGGAATGTTGAGGAATATTTTGATTATTGATTCGAATTGGGGAACAAGTATCTCTTCTTAGGGTAAACGTTATATGGACACACTTTTGTTCATTTACCTTAATTCTCCATAAGTTCAACCACATTTCCAATTGTGTAATATGTTCTTGTAAATATCGGAAAGCCTCGTGAGGGGTTTCATGCATACTAAGGCAGGCTGTATCATCGGCAAACGTAGATGTATGGATATTGCTGCTCAAAGGCATATCACAAGTACAGATCAAATACAAAACTGGCCCCAGTATGCTACCCTGTGGCACACCGGATGATATAGATTCGGGCACACTCATGAATTCTCCTTCCACAACCGTGAACTTCCGGGTAGTAATGTAACTTTCTAATAAATTCACTAAATTTATTGGTAGATATGATTTTAATTTCAGAATTAGACCTTCATGCCACACTTTATCAAATGCCTGAGAAACGTCAATAAACAGGGCAGAACAATACTTCTTTTCCACAAATGTTTTTCTTATAAATTGAACCAATCTATGAGTTTGTTCAATGGTGCTATGCTGACTTCTAAAACCAAATTGATGGTCTGGGATGCACCCCCTATCAGTTAAAATTGGGGACAACTTTGTCATGAGCAGCTTTTCGAAGAGTTTTGACATAGTTGACAGCAAACTTATTGGCCTATATGACTCAGCTTTAGTAAGATCTTTGCCCGGCTTTGGAATCATTTTGATTTTTGCAAGCTTCCAGAGTTGTGGATAATACTCTAGTCGTAATATGGCATTAGAAATAAACAGCAAGATTCTTATTGCAATATGCGGCAAGTTCATCAGCATCTTGTTACTAATTCCATCAATACCTGGAGCTTTCTTTGGCTTGTGTTCAGCAATTACTTTATGTACATCACGCATATTAAACTTTAAGGCTCGAGGGGGTAGAGCAACTACACTCGGCAAATCAGCAACACCAGTACATGTATTTGGGGTAAATACGGATTTTAAATGCTCAGCAAATATTTTACATTTTTCCGTATCGCTTCTTGCCCATCCTCCGGTAGATGTGCGCAGAGGTGGCTTAAACTCAACGGGTGTTTTAAGCTTTCTAGCAGCGCGCCAGAAAGAGTAATTAGATGTAGGTGTGACATCAAAACCTTCCAAATAATTTTTAAGAGATGCAGTTTTTTCAGATGCAAGCAACTCTTGAAGTCGTTTAGAACATTCTTTAAGTCTGAGTTTATGTTGGGGTGATCTGTGCTGTTGCCATTCCCTTCTAGCTCTTCTTTTTTCACATACGAGATGTTCAATATCCCTGTAATAAATTTTATTAAACCCAGACTGCGGATGGGAGGTAGTGGCATGTTCAGCAGCCTGTTTAATAATTTCGTTAAGATTGGCAATGTTAGTTTCAATGTCATTGGGTGTTCTTAACGCAATATTTTCCGTGCAATGACTACTAAGATATTTTTTGAATCCCAGCCAATTAACACGATTGGTCATCTTCATATATGGGTGAGGTAAGTCACTCCTTAGTGGGTTACAAATTGTAACGATAGTGGGGGAGTGATTGGAGGAGAGATCTAGAGAAGTTTCAACACTAATTAAATCCCTAGAAATATTTTTCATTACGCCAAAATCAAAAACATCTGGAATTTTTCATACGTCAGTAGGCCAATAAGTGGGCTCCCCACTCGAAATAACATCTTAGCCCATTTTTGAAATTGTATTAAACAAAGCTCGACCTCTAGGTGTTAAAAGGCGCGATCCCCAGTACGTATGCTTTGCATTGTAGTCTCCAGCTGCCACGAAACAAGATCCAAGCGATTTGTAGAACTTCTCATACTGATCTTCGGTAACTGAAAATCTGGGAGGTGAGTAAATTGATGATATTACGAAATTAGAACAAAAATTTTCTACAAAAATATTCGTAGCTTGCATATATTCTTCACTAACGTTTTCAAGGATATAGTGCTTGAGTCTTGACTTAATTAAAAATTTCAGATCCACCGCATGCTTTCCCTCTAGGGTCCTTTGTATCATACATAGTGTAGCCATTTATTTTGAAAAAGCTTCTCGAAGTCAAATGTGTCTCAGAGCCCAACATTATATCAATATTTTTTTCCGTAAGGAAGTGCTCAAGTTCATTTTTATGTTGGCGAATGCCTTTTGCGTTCCAGAAACATATTTTTAAAGTGTTCATGGCTTGTTAATTAATGCTTGAAGCAGAGTATTCTGCATTCTCAGCATTTCTTGCATCATGTTAGTCATATTTGTTGTAAAGTTGTTTATAGTTTGCACCAAATTGTCAATAGTAGCTTCAAGGCGACTAAAGTTAAAGCTTGAGTTTGCATTCGTTGAATTATTTGGAGGTGGAACATTTTGTGGGGGAATAGAATTTGTTTTAGCAGCATCGGCATACGATACACGGGAAGTAACTGGTTGGCTCATTTGCACAAAAGTGGCGGAGTAAGCGTTTGCTGATTGAGATGGAGCTAATTTGGGTTTTTGCACCATAGTCAGTTTGACAAAAGAGTACACAGGACAACCTCTGTAGTTAGCGGTGTGATTGCCTACACAATTACTGCATTTTTTATCACTTTGATCTTTTGGCTTATTGCAACTAGCAGTGCCGTGTAGTTCGCCACACACAACACAAACAGTGGGTAATTTACAGTATGTTTTTGTGTGGCCATATTCTTGGCAATTATGGCACTGTACGGGACCTGATCGCTTATGTGGCTCTTCAACTGTGATTTTTCGATATAAGAGGTATTTTAGGCTATAAATTGGGTGTGTCTCGTTTTTTTTCAGCTGTATATCATTCGGCTCCAATTCAACACGAAATAGAGGTTGGGGGATCTACTCCCTATTGATTATGTTGGTAACATTTTTTACCTTAAATCCTTGTATTATGAGTGCATCTTTTACTTCTTCGGGATTAACATAAGAGTCAATACCCTTCAATACGATCTGCATACCTTTGGCACTCTTAAGCTGGTACGTATAAAAACTTGTTTTATTTTTTTCCAATTTAGTCACTATTTTACGGAAATTTTCTTCTTCGTATATTTGAATTTTAGTTTCGTCAATATTACCACGCTTTATTGGAATAACATGAAATGCGTTTTCACCAATGGCCGAGACTAATTTTTTAATTAGGGCGTTAGAATTTTTCTCTCTGAAATATATAGGTGGTGGCTTAAAAGACTTTTGCGATGATGCAGCGGGCTTGTCGTCGGTGACTTGCAATAATGAAAAACGATTTTGACGATTGGTAGATGAAGCGCTATTATCCCTAGACATCTTTGGAGCAGATGAAATTTTTGAAGAATTCGGGCTTCGCCCACGCTTTACCACTGTTATGTATCTGTCCATTCCGACTTGTACCTTGGATTTGGAGCTACTTTTATCTGTAGTGATAACTTTATTAAGTGATGAACACGAGCCTGAAGGAGATGATATTACTGACTTGTATGAAGAAGTACTAGGCAACTGTAATGTAAATGAATCACTATTTGGCATTGGACAAAGCGAAGTTGATCGCTGACGAAAAATTGGATTTGTCGTTAAAAAATACTTTCATTAGATTTATTATTTGAATTATTTTCATTGAGAGCTTCAGAACTCAGTAAAATAGGCATTTCTGCCGTTAGAACTCACTTCATAATTTTTTGTATTTGAGGTACTCATATAGAGTATTCCTCAAGCGCACTTTTTGTGTTTTTTTTGCTTACGGTTTTTTTTTGTTTTTGTAATTTATGATTGTTTATTTGATTTTGAGTTACTCGTATAGAGTATTCCTCAATGTCACTGTTTGTGTTTTTTTTGTTTTCGGTTTTTTTGTTTTTGTTATTTCCACTATGTAAAAATATTATCAAAGCAATAAAGCTTATTTATTAAAGTCAGTATGTACCTATTACGAATAATATGCACTACGAATATTTTTTTTGATAAAATTTTTGTTGGTTTAATAAAAATGTAAGAAAAATTCCGCTAATCGACTATTCACTAATGTTGCTTCTATTTAGCGTAATAAACTATTATTTAAAAAACAACTTTTAATAGCATTTAGTTTGAGTTTAAGTTTATTAAAAAATTCGATTTAAACTAAAGTCGCTTTAAAAATATTTGTTTTTGACCGAACACTTAGTCGCTTTTCAATAGACTGCAATTTCTAAAATGCTTGTAACATTAATATTCATACATATGCACGTATGCATAAAACAATAAAATATATAAAGAATCATATGACGTGTCTTTAAATTGTTGACCGTTATCCATTTTACATAGAACATACATATGTATTTATTAAAGTTATAATATATGTAATACATATATACGTACATATGTATGTATGCCTTATATATAGGTATATAAAAAAGATAAGTTAACTGATATAAGAGTTACTCAGAAAGCAGAGTAAACAGAACTTTAAAGTAATGTAATTTAGTTAATATCTGCGGCAACATTTCCCTCCTCCGTAAACGAGTTTGATTAATGGAGTTTACTTTCAGAGCCGCCAGCTACGTCCAAGACTGCCAATTTAGCTACTGGCCTTTGTAGCACACCGTTTTTGGTCTTCACTGTTGCTTTTCTCACCTGACCGTGTTTTGCTACCACTGTGTCTATTACCATTCCTTTAGGCCAAACATGTTTTGCTAAATCTGGATCTACGATGATAACTATATCTCCAATTTTAATAGGGGATTGTTTTGAGAACCATTTGCTTCTACGTGAAATGAATTGGTCGGCAAATGCCTGTGTTTTGTGCCATCGCTGGCGGAGATCTAAGTTTTCGTTTGTAATTGGTTTGTAGCCATTTGATGATCCGATCAACAGGTGGTTGGGAGTGATTGCCTCGTCGTCGCCGCACTCAAGAGATACAAAAGTTAGCGGTCGGCAATTTATTATATATTCTACTTCACAAAGTGCGCTTTTGAGACTCTCGTCACTAAACGACATAGTAGGACTAATTTTGTAAATAACATCTTTTATTGACCTCACCAGTCTTTCCCAGGCTCCTCCCATGTGAGGCGTACCTGGTGGGTTAAATTGCCATTTTATTTGCTCAAAAGTTGACTGGACTTTAGATAGATTAATATCTTTCGATTGGAGACATAATATTTTTTCCGAGGCTTTAAAGTTTGTGCCATTGTCGGAATATATTTCCCTCGGGTTTCCACGTCTGGAAATAAAATTTCTAATGGACATGATGCACGAGCTTGTGTCTAGGCTATAAGCAACTTCAATGTGCACCGCACGAATCGTCAAGCAGGTGAATATTACGCAACATCTCTTCTCTCGCCTTCTGCCGACTATTACATATAGTGGCCCGAAATAGTCAATGCCTACAAAGGTAAACGGACGTTCGAATACACCAAGCCTAGCTGCGGGGAGTACTGCCATTTGAGGCATTTTTGGGGAAGCGTAATAGTTTTTACACCATTGGCATAGTCTACGTACTTTTCGAAACAAAACTCTTAGGCGAGCTATATAGTACATACTTCTTATTTCGTTTATTGCTGTTTCGTGCGACTGATGGAGAAACTTTTCGTGGAAATGACGTATCAATAAAAATGTCACGGTGTGGTTGTTGGGTAAAACTATAACGTCTTCATGGTTATTCAAGTATTCATTTCGTCCCCGACATCTAATGACATTATTCTTATCTAAATAGACATTAAGGGTAAATAACTTAGAACCCTTTTCGATCGGCTTACCATGTTTCAGTTTTGAGAGCTCGTTGCGGTATTCATTTTTCTGTGCGTACTTGATCAGGAATATTTTAGCTGTTTCGATCATATAACAGTCAACTACGGAATGTCTTCTGATATATTTTTGCGTCACCATTTCTTTAAGCCTTTTCATATATAAAATGAATGTTGCAACGGCGCGGTATAAACGTTTCCAGCTCGAAAAGTACTCGATATTTAACGTTATAGAACTTTCTTTCTGGATCACCAACGCGGTCCGTTTAATTTCGCTTTCGTCCAGTTCACCAAAATCGTCACAACGGGGCCATTTATTTTTGTCAGTATATAGAAAATCTGGACCATTGAACCATAAATTAGTATTAAGAGGTGTTTGTATTTTTGTTGCAAGATCAGCTGGGTTTAGCTTTGAGGGTACCCATTTCCACTGATTAACATTAGTAGTTTCAAGGATCTCACCTACACGATACATGACAACTTGCTGGAAATTTTTAGGATCCATGTGAAGCCACTTCAAAATGGTTTTTGCATCACTCCACCAGAAATGCGAATTAATTTTTAGGCATTTAACTTCGGTTACTGATTTCGCCAGTTTTGTACCGAGTAAGGCGGCCTGTAACTCAAGCCTCGGCACTGAAAGTGGCTTTAGCGGTGCAACTTTGTTTTTGGCAGCGACCAGACTGACGATTATGCAATCACTTTTTTTGATGCGTAAATAACATACGGCTGCATAGGCTTTTTCGCTGGCATCTACAAAAGTATGCAATTGTACATCGTCAGCAGTAGGCATCATTTCGGAGTAACAACGGCCAATTCTAATGGAAGTTATGAGTGGAATTGTAGCTTTCCACGCACACCACTTTTTATACAATATTTCGGTCAGCGGTTGATCCCATGATATACCAGAGCGCCATATTTCTTGGAGAAGTATTTTTAACCCTATAATGTAACACGACACTAACCCTAGAGGATCGAATACGGACATCAGGACCTGAAGGGTTTCACGCTTTGTAGGTATTATTGGCTCGTTCAGAACATCACGACGTAGTCTTGTAAATCTACAAATATATTTAAATTCATCATTATTAGGGTTCCAATACAAACCTAGTACTTTGGTGGTGGTCCCCCAGTCGATTGATGTCTGCTCGGACGAAGAATTAATCTGAAGTTGACTCAAAACCTTTTGCGAATTCGACGACCAGTTATGCATTTCAAACCCGGCGTTAGCGTGGATGGCTCTGACAAGCTTAGCTAGCTCTGTTGCTTGCTCCTCATCTGGTGCGCTGTCAATAAAATCATCCACATAATGATTCTTCTGTATAGCCTCAACTGCACGTGGGTAAACATCTTTAAATTGTTCAGCATTTTTATTACGAACAAAATGTGCAATACACGGAGCACAACACATCCCAAAAGTCAAGGCTTGCATAACGAAAACACTAGGGTTGTTTGGTTCATCTCCTCTTTCATGCCATAAGAAACGTTGGGCGTGCATATCTGTTTCTTTTACGTTAACCCTATGAAACATTTCTGAGATATCACTGCATACGGCTATTTTTCCCACTCGGAATTTCAACAATATTTCGAAAAGAGAGTTTAATAAATCTGGGCCAGGAATTAAAAAGTCATTTAATGATACTCCTCTAGACTTCGCCGCTGCGTCCCATACCAGTCTAATTTTGTTTGGTTTGTTTGGATTGGTGACGACGAAGATAGGCAAATACCAAATTTTGTCATGGTGTTCCTCCAATTCTTTTGATGTTAGCTTTTTTGCGTATCCTTTTGATACAAGATTGTCGATTTGTCCTTGAATGGTTGCTTTTAAAGCAGGCGTTTTTTTGAATTTGTTCTCTAGACTTCTTAAACGATTTAAAGCGAGTGTATAACTGTTGCTTTTCTCACCTGACCGTGTTTTGCTACCACTGTGTCTATTACCATTCCTTTAGGCCAAACATGTTTTGGTAAATCTGGATCTACGATGATAACTATATCTCCAATTTTAATAGGGGGTTGTTTTGAGAACCATTTGCTTCTACGTGAAATGAGGGGTACGTACTCTTTTAACCATCTGCTCCAGAATTGGTCGGCAAATGCCTGTGTTTTGTGCCATCGCTGGCGGAGATCTAAGTTTTCGTTTGTAATTGGTTTGTAGCCATTTGATGATCCGATCAACAGGTGGTTGGGAGTGATTGCCTCGTCGTCGCCGCACTCAAGAGATACAAAAGTTAGCGGTCGGCAATTTATTATATATTCTACTTCACAAAGTGCGCTTTTGAGACTCTCGTCACTAAACGACATAGTAGGACTAATTTTGTAAATAACATCTTTTATTGACCTCACCAGTCTTTCCCAGGCTCCTCCCATGTGAGGCGTACCTGGTGGGTTAAATTTCCATTTTATTTGCTCAAAAGTTGACTGGACTTTAGATAGATTAATATCTTTCGATTGGAGACATAATATTTTTTCCGAGGCTTTAAAGTTTGTGCCATTGTCGGAATATATTTCCCTCGGGTTTCCACGTCTGGAAATAAAATTTCTAATGGACATGATGCACGAGCTTGTGTCTAGGCTATAAGCAACTTCAATGTGCACCGCACGAATCGTCAAGCATTTGAATATTACGCCCCATCTCTTCTCTCGCCTTCTGCCGACTATTACATATAGTGGCCCGAAATAGTCAATGCCTACAAAGGTAAACGGACGTTCGAATACACCAAGCCTAGCTGCGGGGAGTACTGCCATTTGAGGCATTTTTGGGGAAGCGTAATAGTTTTACCACCATTGACATAGTCTACGTACTTTTCGAAACAAAACTCTTAGGCGAGCTATATAGTACATACTTCTTATTTCGTTTATTGCTGTTTCGTGCGACTGATGGAGAAACTTTTCGTGGAAATGACGTATCAATAAAAATGTCACGGTGTGGTTGTTGGGTGAAACTATAACGTCTTCATGGTTATTCAAGTATTCATTTCGTCCCCGACATCTAATGACATTATTCTTATCTAAATAGACATTAAGGGTAAATAACTTAGAACCCTTTTCGATCGGCTTACCATGTTTCAGTTTTGAGAGCTCGTTGCGGTATTCATTTTTCTGTGCGTACTTGATCAGGAATATTTTAGCTGTTTCGATCATATAACAGTCAACTACGAAATGTCTTCTGATATATTTTTGCGTCACCATTTCTTTAAGCCTTTTCATATATAAAATGAATGTTGCAACGGCGCGGTATAAACGTTTCCAGCTCGAAAAGTACTCGATATTTAACGTTATAGAACTTTCTTTCTGGATCACCAACGCGGTGCGTTTAATTTCGCTTTCGTCCAGTTCACCAAAATCGTCACAACGGGGCCATTTATTTTTGTCAGTATATAGAAAATCTGGACCATTGAACCATAAATTAGTATTAAGAGGTGTTTGTATTTTTGTTGCAAGATCAGCTGGGTTTAGCTTTGAGGGTACCCATTTCCACTGATTAACATTAGTAGTTTCAAGGATCTCACCTACACGATACATGACAACTTGCTGGAAATTTTTAGGATCCATGTGAAGCCACTTCAAAATGGTTTTTGCATCACTCCACCAGAAATGCGAATTAATTTTTAGGCATTTAACTTCGGTTACTGATTTCGCCAGTTTTGTACCGAGTAAGGCGGCCTGTAACTCAAGCCTCGGCACTGAAAGTGGCTTTAGCGGTGCAACTTTGTTTTTGGCAGCGACCAGACTGACGATTATGCAATCACTTTTTTTGATGCGTAAATAACATACGGCTGCATAGGCTTTTTCGCTGGCATCTACAAAAGTATGCAATTGTACATCGTCAGCAGTAGGCATCATTTCGGAGTAACAACGGCCAATTCTGATGGAAGTTATGAGTGGAATTGTAGCTTTCCACGCACACCACTTTTTATACAATATTTCGGTCAGCGGTTGATCCCATGATATACCAGAGCGCCATATTTCTTGGAGAAGTATTTTTAACCCTATAATGTAACACGACACAAACCCTAGAGGATCGAATACGAACATCAGGACCTTAAGGGTTTTACGCTTTGTAGGTATTATTGGCTCGTTCAGAACATCACGACGTAGTCTTGTAAATCTACAAATATATTTAAATTCATCATTATTAGGGTTCCAATACAAACCTAGTACTTTGGTGGTGGTACCCCAGTCGATTGATGTCTGCTCGGACGAAGAATTAATCTGAAGTTGACTCAAAACCTTTTGCGAATTCGACGACCAGTTATGCATTTCAAACCCGGCGTTAGCGTGGATGGCTCTGACAAGCTTAGCTAGCTCTGTTGCTTGCTCCTCATCTGGTGCGCTGTCAATAAAATCATCCACATAATGATTCTTCTGTATAGCCTCAACTGCACGTGGGTAAACATCTTTGAATTGTTCAGCATTTTTATTACGAACAAAATGTGCAATACACGGAGCACAACACATCCCAAAATCAAGGCTTGCATAACGAAAACACTAGGGTTGTTTGGTTCATCTCCTCTTTCATGCCATAAGAAACGTTGGGCGTGCATATCTGTTTCTTTTACGTTAACCCTATGAAACATTTCTGAGATATCACTGCATACGGCTATTTTTCCCACTCGGAATTTCAACAATATTTCGAAAAGAGTTTAATAAATCTGGGCCAGGAATTAAAAAGTCATTTAATGATACTCCTCTAGACCTCGCCGCTGCGTCCCATACCAGTCTAATTTTGTTTGGTTTGTTTGGATTGGTGACGACGAAGATAGGCAAATACCAAATTTTGTCATGGTGTTCCTCCAATTCTTTTGATGTTAGCTTTTTTGCGTATCCTTTTGATACAAGATTGTCGATTTGTCCTTGAATGGTTGCTTTTAAAGCAGGCGTTTTTTTGAATTTGTTCTCTAGACTTCTTAAATGATTTAAAGCGAGTGTATAACTTTCTGGCAGTTGAATATTCTGATTACGCCATAAGAGCCCAATCTCATAACGATTGTTAATGTTTTTACATGTTTGATTTAGTATTTCCAAGGCTTTGTTATCATCAGCTGAGTATATTTGTGTTGATTGAACTGCTTCGAGACTAAAATAATGTTTTACTAAGTCGTGTAGCTCGTTGGATCTACGTTCACAATCGCATGTATGATAGTTAAATCTAAATTCGATGTTTCTATTAGGGTTACACCCTTGCAGGGCCCAACCCAGGCGCGTTTTCGTTGCAATGGGCTGGTTCCATGAGCCTTCTTTTATTTTTAAAGGTAGTGCTAATTTCCAATTATTAGCTCCTATCAGTATTTTTAGAGTGGCGTTTTGGTATGATTGTATTGGGAGATTTGCAAGATATTTATATTTATTACAAATTCCCGCAGCGTCAATTGTTTGAGTTGGAAGTCCTAGATTTGTTACAGTATGGACTCCATTTAGCTGGAATTTGCTGTTGTTGGTTACATTAGAAATTGTCAAAGACGTCTTCACCGATTCACTTTCCATACGTGTAGTGTCGCCGATCCACCTTAAGCATAGGGGGTCAATATCACCTTCTAAACCGAGTTCATCGAAAATACTTTTTTCCATTAATGTTACGGCGGATCCTTCGTCAAGAAATGCGAACACTTTTTTGGTTCTATTTGGAGCGTGAATATTTATAGGAAGTATTCTAAAAATCGGCTGGGACTCGTCCGCATCACTACTGTGTGCATTTACTGTGTTTGACTGTGTATTTTGTGCGGTACTTACAGTTTGTCTAACGATGTTCGTTTTTTTATGTAATAAAGGGTTGTGTTTGTATTGACATCCTTCTACTCCACACTCTCTGTTCGAACTGCATTTTCGTTTATGAATGCCCAGACATTGGCGACACATATGTTTAGATTTGACGCAGTTCCATTTCTCATTTAGAGTCATACTTTTAAAAACTTCACATTGAGCCGCTTTGTGTCCGGAGCCGCTGCAAATAATGCATGTGTTACTAGCTGCATTTCGGTTAAAACTATCAATCTCCGCACCACTTTTATCACGACAATGAGTATTCACTGCTGCGCCAGACTTAAAAAATAATGGGGTAACAGTACTAGCGGCTTCTGCAATATTGTATAACCAGTCACTGAATGACTTTACAAGAGGTACTCGTTCATCCTTTTGGGTCATAGCCCAATTCAATTTATGGTGATTTGGGAGCTTATCTACCAATTCTTTAACTAAAAGTGGATTATTGAGGTGTGACTGCAGCTGACACCCTTCCATTGTAGCACATATGTTACGCACACACATTGCATATTCGATTAATGCGTCTAATTTATCTTTTAAGGGCGGTAAATTCTTGGCTTTTAAAATCATTCGATCCAGGATGTGTTCTGGTCTTCAGAAACACATTTTTAACGTTTGTATGATTTCGGGAACCATCTGAGGCAAAAATAGTTTATTTTTTACTATGTCACGAGCCTTACCTTTGAGACATGCTTGAAGTCTTATTAAGTTTTCAGCATTAGTGTACCCTGCTACTGCGGTGCTATTTTCGAAAGTACTGTAAAAAAGTGGCCACTCTTCGGGGTCACCATTGAAAGTCGGTAGTTGCTTCGGAATAGCCTGCCTTGCCACCACTTGCGCCGGGGTCGGTTCCATGTAAGCTGTCTGTACGGGTAAATTCATATTTAATGGTTGACTGTGCGGCTGTGATTCATTGACTTGCGACAATATTTTATATTTAGATTCTAAATATTCTCTTTTAAGCCGCATTTCTTCGTCGAGTCTTTGCAGTTCTAAATCATGTTGTCTCGCAATATGGTCATAATATTGGCTATTTGGTTTCGATGTACAAATCGCTTCAGAAAAGGATGGGCCCGGTTGCCAAAGAGATATGGGTTGTTGCTGACAATTTGCTTTGGAGTTTTGTGGCGTGATTTGATAGTGTGCCGGATTTGTTGGTAGTGGTTGATAAGAGCTTTGTAATGTTGCATATGGTGTATATGACATAATTGGAGCAGTGTAAATAGAGGATATCGGTGCCGTAACTACTGATACAGAGGTTTGGTTTGCTGTTGCTGTAGGCATTGGCTTAGAAAACATAATGGCTTCAACCTTCCTTGTAGCATGTGCTGGTTGAACAAACCCTGTAATTGATTTAGGCAAGGACTCACCATGCTGTTTATCTTCTTGTGCGTTAAACAGAGTTGGTGCTGTTACTCCGTTTCCAGCGGTAGGTGTAGACGAATGTGTTGCTATTGATAATGCATGTTTGCAGTTATCGCAGCTCCAGCTTACATTTTCTACATTGCTATCAACCCCTACACATCCGAAATGGTACCATTGATCGCAACTGTCGCACTGTACCATATCGTCAGTGTCTTTTTCTGGACACCATTGAAAGTCGGTAGTTGCTTCGGAATAGCCTGCCTTGCCGCCACTTGCGCCGGGGTCGGTTCCATGTAAGCTGTCTGTACGGGTAAATTCATATTTAATGGTTGACTGTGCGGCTGTGATTCATTGACTTGCGACAATATTTTATATTTAGATTCTAAATATTCTCTTTTAAGCCGCATTTCTTCGTCGAGTCTTTGCAGTTCTAAATCATGTTGTCTCGCAATATGGTCATAATATTGGCTATTTGGTTTCGATGCACAAATCGCTTCAGAAAAGGATGGGCCCGGTTGCCAAAGAGATATGGGTTGTTGCTGACAATTTGCTTTGGAGTTTTGTGGCGTGATTTGATAGTGTGCCGGATTTGTTGCTAGTGGTTGATAAGAGCTTTGTAATGTTGCATATGGTGTATATGACATAATTGGAGCAGTGTAAATAGAGGATATCGGTGCCGTAACTACTGATACAGAGGTTTGGTTTGCTGTTGCTGTAGGCATTGGCTTAGAAAACATAATGGCTTCAACCTTCCTTGTAGCATGTGCTGGTTGAACAAACCCTGTAATTGATTTAGGCAAGGACTCACCATGCTGTTTATCTTCTTGTGCGTTAAACAGAGTTGGTGCTGTTACTGGGTTTCCAGCGGTAGGTGTAGACGAATGTGTTGCTATTGATAATGCATGTTTGCAGTTATCGCAGCTCCAGCTTACATTTTCTACATTGCTATCAACCCCTACACATCCGAAATGGTACCATTGATCGCAACTGTCGCACTGTACCATATCGTCAGTGTCTTTTTCTGGACAGTTTTTACAATTATAGTCTTTTTCACCTTGTGAATTGGTCATATTTCTATTACTACGCACCGTATTTGAAACAATAAATATTTTTAAAGAATTGTTGCTTCTATTTAGCGTAATAAACTATTATTTAAAAAACAACTTTTAATAGCATTTAGTTTGAGTTTAAGTTTATTAAAAAATTCGATTTAAACTAAAGTCGCTTTAAAAATATTTGTTTTTGACCGACACTTGACACTTAGTTGCTTTTCAATAGACTGCAATTTCTAAAATGCTTGTAACATTAATATTCATACATATGCACGTATGCATAAAACAATAAAATATATAAAGAATCATATGACGTGTCTTTAAATTGTTGACCGTTATCCATTTTACATAGAACATACATATGTATTTATTAAAGTTATAATATATGTAATACATATATACGTATGTATGTATGCCTTATATATAGGTATATAAAAAAGATAAGTTAACTGATTTAAGAGTTACTCAGAAAGCAGAGTAAACAGAACTTTAAAGTAATGTAATTTAGTTAATATCTGCGGCAACATTTCCCTTCTCCGTAAACGAGTTTGATGAATGGAGTTTACTTTCAGAGCCGCCAGCTACGTCCAAGACTGCCAATTTAGCTACTGGCCTTTGTAGCACACCGTTTTTGGTCTTCACTGTTGCTTTTCTCACCTGACCGTGTTTTGCTACCACTGTGTCTATTACCATTCCTTTAGGCCAAACATTTTTTGGTAAATCTGGATCTACGATGATAACTGTATCTCCAATTTTAATAGGGGGTTGTTTTGAGAACCATTTGCTTCTACGTGAAATGAGGGGTACGTACTCTTTTAACCATCTGCTCCAGAATTGGTCGGCAAATGCCTGTGTTTTGTGCCATCGCTGGCGGAGATCTAAGTTTTCGTTTGTAATTGGTTTGTAGCCATTTGATGATCCGATCAACAGGTGGTTGGGAGTGATTGCCTCGTCGTCGCCGCACTCAAGAGATACAAAAGTTAGCGGTCGGCAATTTATTATATATTCTACTTCACAAAGTGCGCTTTTGAGACTCTCGTCACTAAACGACATAGTAGGACTAATTTTGTAAATAACATCTTTTATTGACCTCACCAGTCTTTCCCAGGCTCCTCCCATGTGAGGCGTACCTGGTGGGTTAAATTGCCATTTTATTTGCTCAAAAGTTGACTGGACTTTAGATAGATTAATATCTTTCGATTGGAGACATAATATTTTTTCCGAGGCTTTAAAGTTTGTGCCATTGTCGGAATATATTTCCCTCGGGTTTCCACGTCTGGAAATAAAATTTCTAATGGACATGATGCACGAGCTTGTGTCTAGGCTATAAGCAACTTCAATGTGCACCGCACGAATCGTCAAGCAGGTGAATATTACGCAACATCTCTTCTCTCGCCTTCTGCCGACTATTACATATAGTGGCCCGAAATAGTCAATGCCTACAAAGGTAAACGGACGTTCGAATACACCAAGCCTAGCTGCGGGGAGTACTGCCATTTGAGGCATTTTTGGGGAAGCGTAATAGTTTTTACACCATTGGCATAGTCTACGTACTTTTCGAAACAAAACTCTTAGGCGAGCTATATAGTACATACTTCTTATTTCGTTTATTGCTGTTTCGTGCGACTGATGGAGAAACTTTTCGTGGAAATGACGTATCAATAAAAATGTCACGGTGTGGTTGTTGGGTAAAACTATAACGTCTTCATGGTTATTCAAGTATTCATTTCGTCCCCGACATCTAATGACATTATTCTTATCTAAATAGACATTAAGGGTAAATAACTTAGAACCCTTTTCGATCGGCTTACCATGTTTCAGTTTTGAGAGCTCGTTGCGGTATTCATTTTTCTGTGCGTACTTGATCAGGAATATTTTAGCTGTTTCGATCATATAACAGTCAACTACGGAATGTCTTCTGATATATTTTTGCGTCACCATTTCTTTAAGCCTTTTCATATATAAAATGAATGTTGCAACGGCGCGGTATAAACGTTTCCAGCTCGAAAAGTACTCGATATTTAACGTTATAGAACTTTCTTTCTGGATCACCAACGCGGTCCGTTTAATTTCGCTTTCGTCCAGTTCACCAAAATCGTCACAACGGGGCCATTTATTTTTGTCAGTATATAGAAAATCTGGACCATTGAACCATTAATTAGTATTAAGAGGTGTTTGTATTTTTGTTGCAAGATCAGCTGGGTTTAGCTTTGAGGGTACCCATTTCCACTGATTAACATTAGTAGTTTCAAGGATCTCACCTACACGATACATGACAACTTGCTGGAAATTTTTAGGATCCATGTGAAGCCACTTCAAAATGGTTTTTGCATCACTCCACCAGAAATGCGAATTAATTTTTAGGCATTTAACTTCGGTTACTGATTTCGCCAGTTTTGTACCGAGTAAGGCGGCCTGTAACTCAAGCCTCGGCACTGAAAGTGGCTTTAGCGGTGCAACTTTGTTTTTGGCAGCGACCAGACTGACGATTATGCAATCACTTTTTTTGATGCGTAAATAACATACGGCTGCATAGGCTTTTTCGCTGGCATCTACAAAAGTATGCAATTGTACATCGTCAGCAGTAGGCATCATTTCGGAGTAACAACGGCCAATTCTGATGGAAGTTGTGAGTGGAATTGTAGCTTTCCACGCACACCACTTTTTATACAATATTTCGGTCAGCGGTTGATCCCATGATATACCAGAGCGCCATATTTCTTGGAGAAGTATTTTTAACCCTATAATGTAACACGACACAAACCCTAGAGGATCGAATACGGACATCAGGACCTGAAGGGTTTCACGCTTTGTAGGTATTATTGGCTCGTTCAGAACATCACGACGTAGTCTTGTAAATCTACAAATATATTTAAATTCATCATTATTAGGGTTCCAATACAAACCTAGTACTTTGGTGGTGGTCCCCCAGTCGATTGATGTCTGCTCGGACGAAGAATTAATCTGAAGTTGACTCAAAACCTTTTGCGAATTCGACGACCAGTTATGCATTTCAAACCCGGCGTTAGCGTGGATGGCTCTGACAAGCTTAGCTAGCTCTGTTGCTTGCTCCTCATCTGGTGCGCTGTCAATAAAATCATCCACATAATGATTCTTCTGTATAGCCTCAACTGCACGTGGGTAAACATCTTTAAATTGTTCAGAATTTTTATTACGAACAAAATGTGCAATACACGGAGCACAACATATCCCAAAAGTCAAGGCTTGCATAACGAAAACACTAGGGTTGTTTGGTTCATCTCCTTTTTCATGCCATAAGAAACGTTGGGCGTGCATATCTGTTTCTTTTACGTTAACCCTATGAAACATTTCTGAGATATCACTGCATACGGCTATTTTTCCCACTCGGAATTTCAACAATATTTCGAAAAGAGAGTTTAATAAATCTGGGCCAGGAATTAAAAAGTCATTTAATGATACTCCTCTAGACCTCGCCGCTGCGTCCCATACCAGTCTAATTTTGTTTGGATTGGTGACGACGAAGATAGGCAAATACCAAATTTTGTCATGGTGTTCCTCCAATTCTTTTGATGTTAGCTTTTTTGCGTATCCTTTTGATACAAGATTGTCGATTTGTCCTTGAATGGTTGCTTTTAAAGCAGGCGTTTTTTTGAATTTGTTCTCTAGACTTCTTAAACGATTTAAAGCGAGTGTATAACTTTCTGGCAGTTGAATATTCTGATTACGCCATAACAGCCCAATCTCATAACGATTGTTAATGTTTTTACATGTTTGATTTAGTATTTCCAAGGCTTTGTTATCATCAGCTGAGTATATTTGTGTTGATTGAACTGCTTCGAGACTAAAATAATGTTTTACTAAGTCGTGTAGCTGGTTGGATCTACGTTCACAATCGCATGTATGATAGTTAAATCTAAATTCGATGTTTCTATTAGGGTTACACCCTTGCAGGGCCCAACCCAGGCGCGTTTTCGTTGCAATGGGCTGGTTCCATGAGCCTTCTTTTATTTTTAAAGGTAGTGCTAATTTCCAATTATTAGCTCCTATCAGTATTTTTGGAGTGGCGTTTTGGTATGATTGTATTGGGAGATTTGCAAGATATTTATATTTATTACAAATTCCCGCAGCGTCAATTGTTTGAGTTGGAAGTCCTAGATTTGTTACAGTATGGACTCCATTTACCTGGAATTTGCTGTTGTTGGTTACATTAGAAATTGTCAAAGACGTCTTCACCGATTCACTTTCCATACGTGTAGTGTCGCCGGTCCACCTTAAGCATAGGGGATCAATATCACCTTCTAAACCGAGTTCATCGAAAATACTTTTTTCCATTAATGTTACGGCGGATCCTTCGTCAAGAAATGCGAACACTTTTTTGGTTCTATTTGGAGCGTGAATATTTATAGGAAGTATTCTAAAAATCGGCTGGGACTCGTCCGCATCACTACTGTGTGCATTTACTGTGTTTGACTGTGTATTTTGTGCGGTACTTACAGTTTGTCTAACGATGTTCGTTTTTTTATGTAATAAAGGGTTGTGTTTGTATTGACATCCTTCTACTCCACACTCTCTGTTCGAACTGCATTTTCGTTTATGAATGCCCAGACATTGGCGACACATATGTTTAGATTTGACGCAGTTCCATTTCTCATTTAGAGTCATACTTTTAAAAACTTCACATTGAGCCGCTTTGTATCCGGAGCCGCTGCAAATAATGCATGTGTTACAAGCTGCATTTCGGTTAAAACTATCAATCTCCGCACCACTTTTATCACGACAATGAGTATTCACTGCTGCGCCAGACTTAAAAAATAATGGGGTAACAGTACTAGCGGCTTCTGCGATATTGTATAACCAGTCACTGAATGACTTTACAAGAGGTACTCGTTCATCCTTTTGGGTCAAAGCCCAATTCAATTTATGGTGATTTGGGAGCTTATCTACCAATTCTTTAACTAAAAGTGGATTATTGAGGTGTGACTGCAGCTGACACCCTTCCATTGTAGCACATATGTTACGCACACACATTGCATATTCGATTAATGCGTCTAATTTATCTTTTAAGGGCGGTAAATTCTTGGCTTTTAAAATCATTCGATCCAGGATGTGTTCTGGTCTTCCGAAACACATTTTTAACGTTTGTATGATTTCGGGAACCATCTGAGGCAAAAATAGTTAATTTTTTACTATGTCACGAGCTTTACCTTTGAGACATGCTTGAAGTCTTATTAAGTTTTCAGCATTAGTGTACCCTGCTACTGCGGTGCTATTTTCGAAAGTACTGTAAAAAAGTGGCCACTCTTCGGGGTCACCATTGAAAGTCGGTAGTTGCTTCGGAATAGCCTGCCTTGCCGCCACTTGCGCCGGGGTCGGCGCAACGTCTGTACGGGTAAATTCATATTTAATGGTTGACTGTGCGGCTGTGATTCATTGACTTGCGACAATATTTTATATTTAGATTCTAAATATTCTCTTTTAAGCCGCATTTCTTCGTCGAGTCTTTGTTGCAGTTCTAAATCATGTTGTCTCGCAATATGGTCATAATATTGGCTATTTGGTTTCGATGTACAAATCGCTTCAGAAAAGGATGGGCCCGGTTGCCAAAGAGATATGGGTTGTTGCTGACAATTTGCTTTGGAGTTTTGTGGCGTGATTTGATAGTGTGCCGGATTTGTTGCTAGTGGTTGATAAGAGCTTTGTAATGTTGCATATGGTGTATATGACATAATTGGAGCAGTGTAAATAGAGGATATCGGTGCCGTAACTACTGATACAGAGGTTTGGTTTGCTGTTGCTGTAGGCATTGGCTTAGAAAACATAATGGCTTCAACCTTCCTTGTAGCATGTGCTGGTTGAACAAACCCTGTAATTGATTTAGGCAAGGACTCACCATGCTGTTTATCTTCTTGTGCGTTAAACAGAGTTGGTGCTGTTACTCCGTTTCCAGCGGTAGGTGTAGACGAATGTGTTGCTATTGATAATGCATGTTTGCAGTTATCGCAGCTCCAGCTTACATTTTCTACATTGCTATCAACCCCTACACATCCGAAATGGTACCATTGATCGCAACTGTCGCACTGTACCATATCGTCAGTGTCTTTTTCTGGACAGTTTTTACAATTATAGTTTTTTTCACCTTGTAAATTGGTCATATTGGTCATATTTCTATTAGTACGCACCGTATTTGAAACAATAAATATTTTTAAAGAATTGTTGCTTCTATTTAGCGTAATAAAATATTATTTAAAAACAACTTTTAATAGCATTTAGTTTGAGTTTAAGTTTATTAAAAAATTCGATTTAAACTAAAGTCGATTTAAAAATATTTGTTTTTGACCGAACACTTAGTCGCTTTTCAATAGACTGCAATTTCTAAAATGCTTGTAACATTAATATTCATACATATGCACGTATGCATAAAACAATAAAATATATAAAGAATCATATGACGTGTCTTTAAATTGTTGACCGTTATCCATTTTACATAGAACATACATATGTATTTATTAAAGTTATAATATATGTAATACATATATACGTACATATGTATGTATGCCTTATATATAGGTATATAAAAAAGATAAGTTAACTGATATAAGAGTTACTCAGAAAGCAGAGTAAACAGAACTTTAAAGTAATGTAATTTAGTTAATATCTGCGGCAACACTAATCCTAGAAATGGTTGCAAGTCTTTGATACTTCTAGGAGGTGGAATGTCTTTTACTGCTTTAGTTTTATGGGTATCCGGTAAGACTCCATTTTCCGAACATTGGTGGCCCAGATAAACTACCTCCCTTTGAAGGAAATGACATTTTTCGGGGTGTAACTTAAGGTTGTACCTTCTTAATATATCTAATACTCTCTTGAGCCTTAATTAGTGATCCGCTAGGTTTCTTCCGTAGATTACTATATCGTCCAGATAGACGAAACAATCGATTCCTTGTAGACCCGTTAATATCGAGTTCATGATTCTTTGAAAAGTGGCTGGTGCCCCTGTTAATCCGAAAGGCATACGATTAAACTCGAAATGTCCCAAATTGGTGCTAAAAGCGGTTTTTTGTGTCTCGTGGGTCCATTAAAACTTGGTGGTATCCACTCGCTAGATCGAGGGTAGAAAAATATCGGCTGTATCCCAGTTGGTCTAGGATTTCGTCAATTCTTGGTATGGGGAATACTTGCTTGCTTGCCACAATAGCCTCGTTCAATTTTCTGAAATCTACTACTAAGCGCCATTTTTTCTCTCCGTCCTTTCCTGCCTTTTTTGGTACTAGGAGTATTGGTGAATTCCAAGGGGAGGTACTGGGAGAGATAATTCCATCTTTGACCATCTGGCCTACTTGTCTATTCACTTCATTTCGGTGGACCTCAGGTAGTCTATATTGCTTAGTATTTATTGGGGGTTGAGTAGAATCAGTTGGGATTTTATGTTTAAGTACATTTGTGTGAGTTAGACTATCTCCGGGTAATTGAAACACGTCATCGTATGACTTCAAAATGCTCTCGATCGATAATCTCTCTTCCGGATTCAAATCTGCGGAAAGCTGTACTGTTTCCAATAGTAATTTGGTTCTTTCTTTGTTGTCCGCAGTGCTTATTGTATTAATGGCTGTTGTTGATTTTATCTGGTAGTCCTCAGGGTTTTCATAACAGCATTATTTTCTTATTTATGTCTACTGTATAGTTGTTGGTGTTTAGAATTGGAATAAATGCTATTCCCCCTCTGATTGATGTTAGGGTTTCGCCCACAAAAACCCCTGGTAAAATTTGTAGTTTGTTTACTATTATTTCTCCCGTAGCCTTGGTTACTACTACTGATACAACTCCCTGGGAACGTCCTTTTATAGAAAAATTTTCGGATATATATAACGAAGGAATTTCTGAAACAAGTGGCAAGGAAACTATTTCTGGTTGTCAAAAAATTTTATGTTTTTGTTTATTGTGTCGGTAACCGACCTATTCCACATCATATCTCGGCCCAGCAAACCATCTGCTGGCAAAATTGTGCCCTTTGGTACTATGTGCATTTTAAAACTTAGTTTGTCCACGTATTTATAGTTCACAGTTATACTTCCTTTGGTACTCATGTTTCCTCCAAAGGCTCCTGGCAAGGTTTTCTTCTCATTTTCATTAACTTTTATGCACGATGTCAAAGCTTCTTCCTTTACTAGTATAGTATCAGCGCCTGAGTCTACCAACAGTAGTAATTTTTCCTCTTTTGCCTCTCCACAAGGAAAGCTTATATACGCATCGTTTATCTCACAACTTTCGTTGCTCTCCAGTCTCACTTCATTTTTATACTCTGAGTGGTTTATGTGATGTTCTGCGACGTTTCCGTCCTTAATTATCGTATTATTTATATCATTACATGTCATCATTGCCATATTATTCAGGGATTTTCTTACTAAATCTGTGCGTCTTGCACCAGATGTTAATTCGGTGTTATCCTTGTCTTCCTATTTCTGATTATCCTGCTCCTCTGTCAAGTGTATATTGTTAATATCTAAATTAAAAGTTTTATCTTCATAGTTAGTTCCTACGGGGTGTTGTGTTTTATTTTCATTTTTTTCATTAGTATTTTCTTTAAATTTTTCGGCATTCCGGTCCATTAATCTTGGCCGGGCCGATTCTCGTTTCCCGAATTATTGTTGTAATTAAATCTGCTTCTGGTTACATCATTGTTGCCTCTATTGATGCCGTTTCTATTATCGCTATTTATATTCCGTCTGTTTCTTGGGCAATTGGTAGAAATGTGACCCTGTTGATTGCATCTAAAACAGCGTCGCTCCTCGTTGTTGTTATACCTAGTTCCACTTTTGTTTTGAGTTTTCGAGCTTGTAAAATTGTGCCTATTTGTTCCATAGTCGGGAGGTTTCATGTTCCTTCTCAAATTGCATTCGTTATGCCCCTGTCTTTGATTATAGCACATATTGTTTCCTTCGTTATAGCATTCGTCTATCATAGGGCTCCAGTAATTTGAGTTTTCTCGTGAATTACTATTTGGCGTTGAATGGTTACAGGTCTTCTGATGCATGGATAGTTGTCGGACTTCTTTTATCAACAGCTGGACCGTATCATATAAAGGTTCCTCGGTATGCATTGTCATGATATTTGAAGATTTCATATTAGAGCCAAAAAGATTTTGAGCATCCTTGGTGATTTTCAGCAGGGCAGATAGCTTTTCGTTTTCGTGTCCGATGAATTTTGACATCAATCTAGGATCTCGTAAGCCTCTTATGTAACTTCTTACTGCGGATTGGTTGCAGTGATCTATCATATATTTTCGATGGGAAACTTCTAGCCATTGTGCTGCAACTAGTTCTGTGGCATCTGTAAGTAGTCCTTCTAGTCTCTCTCCAAATTCATATGCTGTCTCCGTTGGACCTTGCTTACTGCTAAAAATTAGTTCTTGCAATTCTGTTAGGGTTTTGCCTTTTAAAAATTTTTCTCTAATAGCCTGACATAAGGCTTCTATTGTTGTGAACTCTTTATTGTGCAAATATGAGTAAGCATTTCCAAATAGTCTAGTTTTGATGCATTTGATTATGTCGACCACATTACCTGGTTCTTCTAGTTTATCCTTTGCTATCATACATCCTTCAATAAACTTCTTGGCTTCCCTTGCCAGTTCTGGCCCATCAGTTCCGTAGAAAATTGGTACCACATGGGATATGGTTTTCAAGAGTTCGGTAAAAGTTGTCATGTTGTTACTACTTGTTGTGTTAATTGTAATCACTTTCCTCGTCTCTCCTTGTAAGTTTCGTATCTTTGACTTCAGCGTTTCGATTTGTTGAGTTTTTTCCTCTATCACCTTTCTATTTTCGATGACTTTCTGCAACTGATCAGGAGTCAAGTTAGGGTTAACGCGCTGTGCGAAGTCTTTAAATGCTTGTGTCTTCTGTTCTCTGTCTTGAATCTGTTGTTCAGCTTCTTCAATGGTTTTTCTTAAGCTTTCGTTCTGCTGCTTCAAGATCCGGTTAACGTGTAAATATTCTTCTATTTCCTTAGATATAGCTGGACTTTGTTGATGTTCATGTAGCAGTTGTAGTTCTTCCTATAAAATATCTATCTTTTCAAATTCGGTTATGTTTCCCTGGCTCCTCACTTTATGCTTTACTAACTCTATATACTCGTTGGTATTGTTAAGGTACTTTATGAGATTGGCGGTAGGAACTAAGTCCCCAATGAACTAAGTCCCCAAAACATAAATGAACTAAGTCCCTAAAGTTTGGGGAGTTAGTCCGCTATGAACTAAGTCCCCAAACATAAAAATGAACTTGGCCCCCAAAAATTTAACAAAAAGAGAACTAATTCCCCAAAAGTCGTTGTTTTTTTCATATAAAACTTTGGGAGCTTTGTTCATATTTGTTTTGGGGTGTTTGGTCATTAAAGATGTATCACCTACCGAGACTGGCAGTAGGAACTAAGTCCCCAATGAACTAAAACCCCAATAAGCATTTGGTATCCATCAATAGTATTTTGGATCTTAATGCCACAAAAGAACTTTTTATTAAATCAGGCGGTAATAAAGGAAATGCCAAAATTTTGTGGTAAAGTATTGACGCATATTTTGATACCTAATAAAATCTAATAAGGATTTATGTTTTGTCACATTTCGTCTAACTGCCTGGCAGAAATGTAACCTATAATTAAGAAACCATATTTTGAGATTTATATATTAATTTAAAGCTTATGAAGGTATGTAGAGAAATTATAATTATGTATGCTACACTCACCTAATTTTTTAGAAACACTGTTGTGATTCAGGCAAATTTCAATAGGTAATATTATTGTATTTGTATTAAATAACTTCTTTCCATACAAAATTAATAAATTTTTAGTGAAAGTTTTGACCAAAAATAATTTTAATTTCACAACATATCTTCATAAATTTTAAATTGTCAAAAAATTACTTATCAGCATCCTACAAGTCTTGCTCGTGTAAAAACTGCACTTAACGAATTTCTTAGCGCTTGTTCGTAGTCGGTTATAAATATATTTGGATCCAAATTAAATATATTTTCCCTAATATATTCAAAGAGTGCTTTGTAAATTTCATTTGTTTTTTTGTCCATCAGAACAAAGAATATGGGAAAATCTAGAAAAGAAATTGTTATTTCTGTCGCTAGAATAAATTTTACTTACTTACCTCTTCACAATATTGTATGTAAATAAAAAGAAACTGCTTAAAGCAGCAATGTGGTACTATTTTAAACGTAGCATCAATGAGATATGTTCTCTTAGTTAGAGATATATTTGATTTTATTAATTCTATTGTTTTCAATGATGAAAACAAGCAGAATGAAAAATTTCTTTCCTTAATTGCCGCGGTGAAGAAATGCTTGGGTTTTGCCCTGTCCTTCGACAAGCCAAAGCCGTTCCACACGCTTTCAATATTAAATGCTTCGATGATATTCTTAACTCTTTCTGTTGGTTGGGAATTAGTTCGTTTTTTTGGGACTTAATTCATAGAGGACTAACTTCCTATGGCCTTCAGACGGTAGGAACTAAGTCCCCAATGAACTAAGTCCCCAAAACATAAATGAACTAAGTCCCTAAAGTTTGGGGAGTTAGTTCGCTATGAACTAAGTCCCCAAACATAAAAATGAACTTGGCCCCCAAAAATTTAACAAAAAGAGAACTAATTCCCGAAAAATTGTTTTTGTTGCCATCCATATAAAACTTTAGGGACTTAGTTCATTTATGTTTTGGGGACTTAGTTCATTGGGGACTTAGTTCGTGCCGCCTATGAGATTCCACACTCGCTCAGAAATTTCCCTGGTCTCCTCTTGTGTCTTTTGTAATTTTTTTTTCAAATCCTCCATGTATTTCAAGCAAAATTTCCTAAATCCACTTTTATTTTCAATGTTCACTTTCACAAACAAACTTTCCTTCTATTTAAATAATGCTAATCATTTTGAATTTTTCACTATGCGTTTATCTAGTTTAATTTACTAATTCAACACTTATATAAATATTTTTACCATTTGTGCTGGTCCCATTTGTCTCGAGCAAATGTTTGATCGTCGTTGAGTTTACCACCAAAGTCTGTGCAACTTAAGGCAGCTAAAATAGCTCATTACAACCTTGAGTTGTGTAGTAAATGTTGGTATACAGAACAACGTATCCTTTTAACAATTTAATTCAGTATAATAAAATTAAATTGAGCTAAAATAGCTTTCCAATATCAATATACTTCCTTGAAACTGCCAAAAGGTATCAAACTGTACTCTTGCTAATACCGGCTGCGCCAAAAATGTTATGTTGAATTTAAAAACGGATTTTTCTTTTGTATATTAAAAGGGATTTATTAAACAGTTGTGCCAACTAAAAACTAGTATCTTATTATTTTACTTTACAATTTTAAACCTGGAGGGTCCCGTGGGAATCGCAGGTATGACTCTAACTTTTGACTGCTAAAATACAAGACAACCTTCTTTAATAAATACTGCACTATTTATACAAAGCTTCATCAACATTATGCTTAACAGCTATTATTATCATGCTAACTTGTTAAATGTTATATTATGCTTAACAGCTATTATTATTATGCTAACTTGCTAAAATGTTTAATGTTATTAAGCTTTTGAACCAATTACGAAATATTACTATTGCACAATTTGTCAACGCAAAGAATTTAGCAGACAATCAAGTGAATGAACTGGTGGCTGCGGCGTTAACAAAGTTGTGCAATGTACGGGTACGAGGGTTAATCAATTCTGATTCACAACAAGATCATGAGGATGAATTCTTGGTGTTGGTAAATTCTTCAAATATCAGTCCTAACATGAAAAGATTCGTAACTCCATTTTTCCCTATCAGAGGATAAGGAAAACTCCTATTGGTAGAACACTGTATAGTGTTAAATTTGACTCTATGGCACCTTGAGTACGTTTATATATTTGTATGGTGTTATTCATGTCATACGCTTGGAACTGTCCGATGAGTATATACGTACGTCTGTGACATCTGACATTGAAGTTGTATCTGTTAAGCGTTTCCAAAAGAAGGATGAAGGCAATGGTACTGAAACCCCTACTTTTTCTGTCAAGATTGGATTCCGTTCTGGAAACATCCCTGAACATGTTATATTGGACTTTTCTTATGTTAGGTTTAACAATTATTACGCTCAATTGCCACAATTGCCGTCTTGGACAAACAATTAAGGAGATTTACAATGGAAATTGTATCAAGAAATTTATCTAAAAATTATGACCATTAAGCGTCTCTCAAAAACTTCCCTACACTCTTGTCCCAATATCTACAGGGACAACAATGTTAGGGTTTCTGAGTTTGAAATTTTTTTTTAAGGATTTCTCCTCTCTTATCAAAGAATTTTTTATGAAGGATGGAACCAGTTCTCACCTTCGTGTTTTGAATGATTTCAACAATAAAATATTTGATGTGTGTGAAGATAAATTTAAATTTAACTAGCGGAGACAAAAACTAAAAAATTTTACAGAGCTCAGTTTCAAGGTAACAGAGCACTGTTAAGCACTTAACAGTCCTAGTACAATAAAGGAACATTATTTCGGTAGCGAAATCCAGGAACAGGACTGATGCTATATACCCAAAAATTAATGGAAAATATGGTCCGAGATCTGAATAATGAATTTATACTAATGGAATATATAACAGATATATCAAAAAGATATATAGAAAATTAATTTAAAAAAGGTCCTATTTTGGAACGAAAATGGGTCATTTTAGGAAATAGGAGATGAGTACATATATCCCACTATATGTAAATTGTGCTCCTGATGGCTCCTTAAAGAGCAAATCAAGTTGCATATCTGTAACCATTTTGGGACTTTCGAAAAATTAAATTTTAAAAAGTTATACTTCTGGAGAAGACTATTGACCACTGTGGAAAATTGGAGATGAGTACATATATCCCACTATATAGAAATGGTGCTCCTGATGGCTCGTTATGTAGCAAATCAAGTTGCATATCTGTAACCATTTTGGGACTTTCGAAAAATGAGTTTAAAAAAAGTCATATTTCTGGAGAAGATTATTGGTCACTGTGGAAAATTGGAGATTAGTACATATATCCCACTATATGTAAATTGTGCTCCTGATGGCTCCTTAAAGAGCAAATCAAGTTGCATATCTGTAACCATTTTGGGACTTTCGAAAAATGAATTTTAAAAAAAGTCATATTTCTGGAGAAGATTATTGGTCACTGTGGAAAATTGTAGATGAGTACATATATCGCACTATATAGAAATGGTGCTCTTGATGGCTCGTTAAACAGCAAATCAAGTTGCATATCTGTGCCAACTTTGGGACTTTCGAAAAATGAATTTCAAATTTATATTTCATTTCAAGCGCTAAAACAATCGCTAAGGCGATCTTTGAAAATTTTATACTTACCTATGGGCCAATGCAGACGTTCATTTCGGACATGGGAACAGAATATAAATATTCTATATTAACAGAACTTTGTAATCTACTAAAAGTTGAAAAATTAACTTCGACAGCTCATCACCACCACAGTTTTCAGATATTCAATTTAGATAAAGTAGCACCACTATATATTATAGAGGACTATGCCAAAGAAACAAAATTTAGGTTAGAAGTAGCATATACGAGTGCTCAACAATTACTAAATAAGCATAAATAACATAAACATAAATTAAATAACGATAAGGATATAATTGATTATAACTTTAAAATAGGAGATCTAGTTTTACTGAAAAATGAAGCAGGTCATAAGCTAGAAATACAATATAGAGGACCATTGAAAATTAAGAAAATAGACTTAAGAAATAATGTAACTATATTTGATAAGAAAACAAATAATACACAAGTAGTTCATAAAAATAGACTTATGTTGTATAATCTTAAATAAAAGCAATACAAATGTATGTTCGAACTACATAGTGCACTATTAAATATTAATATTACATTACTATTAATCATTACTTTTAATATATTCAGATAGCAAATATTTTTTTATCGATTACAAATATTTTTTATAATTATGCAAGTACTTTTAAAATAACATCTAGATATAAACATATTGAAAATAAAAGATAGCTTTCCAAAAGAATGCCCATAAAAACCAAAGTTTGTATGAAAATTCTTATAAAAGGTGGAGGTGTAGCGTGTTCTAAATATCACTACGATCAATTGCATTGAAAGCATTATTGTGCACTGGACATTTGACACTCATGCATTCGGCCAAATACCGCTGCATGAAGTGTTAGATAAATGCATTGACAGACTGCAACGTAAATATGTATTTTGTACAACTGCTATTTGACACCCACAGGTCTGATCCAAGGACGCAGCACAATGCACTTGAATAAATCATGTGTAATAACCACATGTGTTTATATATATAAATATAAACAATACAGAATCTATGTTTTCCAAATTTCTTATGACACACGCCGCACGCCTACCGTGAGAAACTAAAAGGAACAATTTGCTTATTAAGCATATACCTTTTCTTTTCTCTCTTACGTTAAGATAGGTTCAGCATTATTTCATAAGTAGTATATAAGCCAATACAATTTTGTATTTAATTTAATGAATAAATAACTTTCTTGGGAGCTCCTCGCTGAGCTCTAACTAAATAAAGATATAGTTGATTTTATTGTAATTTAAAGCATTCATCTGCTTTAACAGGGGCATTCATCTGCCTTAAAACCTTTAGAACCAGTGGCGTTAATTAGCAGCGGCACAATCGGGCAGGTAGAACCTTTGAATAGGAAATTAAAAATTACACGTTGTTTAAATCCGGAAATAAATCAGATGTACGTAATTCCAGAGGTTGAGTTGAGTGATATTCCAAAACTATTTGAAAAATGTTTGATGGATAGTCTCACACATCAAGTCTCCTCCCTTTGTTACCGCTTCAACATGGTTTTCGGAAAGGATTTTCAACAGTTACTAATATTCTCCATTTAACAACGTTAGTGAATAGAGCCTTTATCAACGGACAGCACACAGATGTTATCTACACCGATTTTAGCAAGGCGTTTGACAAAGTTAATCACACGCTATTACTGCAAAAATTAGATGTCATGGGATTTCACAACAATTTCCTTTACTGGATAAAGTCCTATTTGAGTTGTAGTTGCAGCAGTCTCTAAAAAAATGTTACATCTGGAATCCCGCAGGGTAGTCATATCGATCCAGATTTATTTCTCCTTTTTATTAATGATCTGCCTGAAGCAGAAATTTAGAAAATAAAAATTAATAGTATGTGTTCTAGCATCCGAATTTAAATGAAAGCAATGTTGAAATCGACGATTTCAAACTTTTAAATTTTTTCGTTTTCACTTTTGGCAAAAATAACTCGTATTCTTTTTACAAGACTGTTAACAAGTGAAAACGAAAAAATCTAAAAAGTTTAAAATCGTCCATTTAAAAATTGTTTTCATTTAAATTCGGATGCTAGAACACATACTTTTAATTTTTATTTTCTAAATTTCAACTTAAACAGGCGTAACATGTGTTTTAACATGCGATCCCACAAGAAAACATGTGAAAACGATGTGGAAGCCACCATGGCTGTAAATAAATCTCGTAGAGTTCTGGCTTTTATTAAAAGATGGGCAAAGGAATTTGACGATCCCTTTATCACAAAAAACCTTTACACCTCGCTTGTTAGGCCAATATTAGAATACGGCAGCATTGTTTGGGACCCGATCTATAACATCCATAATCATATAGAATCCGTTCAAAAAAAGTTTCTCATCTGCCTAAAAAACGTTTATAGAAATCATTTAGCACTACCATCTTACTTATTGATATTAGCAGAAATTAATTTACCAACTTTAAAATCAAAATATTTCATAGGTAAAATAAACGAAAAATGTGGTTCATTTTACGAAAATATTCGTTGTATTTACAGTACGAAATGCTTCGTAAATAGTACATATGATATTTGTTTATTTTACGAAATACTTTTTGTCTGCAAATAACAAAATTATGTATTTTTAAAAATATTTTTTTGTAAATTAACGAAACACAATGTTTATATTACAAAGTAAATTCGTAAATAATGAAAATCAATTTTCTAATATATACAAAATTTTTTGTAAAATTTAGAATATAAAAATCTGTAAAAAAAATATTTTACATTTGAAAAATAATCTTTTAGAAGGTTGCAATAATTAAGAAAAGAAAAATATAATTTGAGGGGAATTTTTACAGCTTGTTTACTCCTCATACATCACATACACATGTATACATACATTCATACATATTTTGCACTGAAATTCACGAATCAAACTGGGAACACAACTGTGACGAACAACGAATTTTTTGTTGCGAACTTTCGTCATAGAAAATAACACATTTCTTCGTATGAAAATTAGAAAACAGCACCGTCGAACGAAATCCGTCATGCAAGACGAAATCTGCGATAGATTTATTTAAATTTCTTCTTTTACCTCTCTCTTTGCACAATCACCCTTATTCCAGTTGTCGGCATCGATGTCACTTTAATACAATACAAAAAATTTGGCTTGTGTACCTCTTGTCGAAAACAACTGACTCTTTTTGGCAGATTTATGCTATTTTCTGGACCTTAGGCAACGGAAATAAATTGTAATTAGAACAAAATTGTTCTTGAGAGCGAGTAATTAAGCAACATTTTTTTGGTATTTTATTGACGTGTCATCGATGTCAAAAACTGGAATAAGGTTTGTAATAACTCAGATAAATTATGGAAAGACACGAATGAATGAATAGTTTGTTAAATTTAGGGCAAATAAATCAGTCAATGATTATATGTATTTTATTTTTAAATCTGATTTAAACACAAAGGACTTGTTCATATTTTTGACCTCCCCATTGGCTTGTGCCCAATAAGGTGGCTTCTTGATATGCGTGATATTGTTCATTTTACAGAAAGTTTCAAATTCAGAACTCACATATTGTCGGCCATTATCGGTTCTCAAGGACTTCGTCAACCCAAGCCTACAAAATATCTCTTCCATGGCCTTTATTATGTTTTCAGAGCTTATATTTTTCAAGAACACTACCTCTTGATACCGTGCATAATAATCTATTAAAACCAAAACGTATTCATTGTTGGGCAGTAGTCCTAATAAATCCGTTGCCACACATTGCCATGGACCATTTGGAAACGCATGCCTTTGTATCGGCGCTGGATTCAACATTTGAGAAACAAGTAAACATTCACGACAGTTTTTAACAAAATTTTCGGCCCCACGATCTACCAACTGATACCAAACTTTGGCTTTTACGTCTTCGTTTCATTGCTGACTCTCCTGGGTACCCTTTATGCGCTAGTTGAAGTACCTTTTCATGCATCGATTTAGGTACTCCAATGCACAGTGGCGTGAATTAAAAAAAAAGTGGTAAAAAGTCCGCAACTTTTGAACTAGTCAACCGATTTCGATGAAACCAACTGTTTACAACTTTGTTTTGTAGAACGGTTGAAATGTTTAGAAATCATATTTTGAGGCATCCTGTTGTAAGACAGGGTAGCTCCAAAGAGCCTCAAAGTGGAAAAGTGCGGGTATCGAAATTCTTTCGGAGCTTGTAACTTTTGTAAATAGTGACCGATTTCAATAATTTTTTCAGAAGGACAATCTACGTTAAGAAATAAAAATTAAACATGCTTAGAGTATCATTTTATCTCTTTCAGTTTCCAAGTTATTTGACTTAAAAAATTAATTTTTTAATTTTTGGCCCTGACTTTTTTTATTCGTTAGTACATAACTTCTTTATTACTTGCCAAAAATCATTTTTTTTTGTTTTTGAAAGAAAACTTCATTACAATTCATATGAAAAAAAATTTTTGATATATTAAAAATTGCAGCAAAGAATAATTTTGCAGTTTGGATTTTTAAAAATGAGAAAATTTTGTATATTTTGTAAAAAAACGTATTCTTAATTTTTTTGGAATATTTTAAAAAATTATTAAGTATTTGGTAAAAACTTTGATTGTTTCGGAGAAAAGAGACATTGAGAAAGGCTGTAACATAAATATTGGAGATTTTTGTTGGTGCACCCTACATGCAGCATTGGTCGAAAACTAGCAATTTTTTTTTAAATCCGATTTTCGGTCCGTTACAAGTAATCTGTAAGAAACTCTTGACATCCCACACATAAATGTAGGCAGGAGAGAAGATTTTATAAAAATGTTAAACATTTTCTAACACAATTTTTCCCAATGAAAAAAAAACTATTATAAAATTCTAATTTGGGAATCATTTAAATTTTTTCAATAGTATACATTTAGCTTTGCAAACTGAAGAAATATTATTCTCCTACCTTCAATACTTTTTGAAATATTCAAAATCCAATTTTGATTAAAAATTTTAATTTTCTACATTTGTTATTTTTGTCTAAATTATTGATCTTATTTTCTTTACTGTAAATGTTTCTTAATTTTTTCTATGTTATTACAATAGTAGATATAATTGTCTATTCAACGGTATATAATATGTATTCTTTTGCTATTATATAAGTCTTAAAATGTATACACAAATATAACACCTCAGGTAACAATTTACATGTTTTATCTGATACTCAAACAAACTCACATTTTTTATGAACTCTTGAGGCTGTTATTAAATACTTTCTTTACTTAAATACAATAAAATATAAGAATTTATATACACACACAATATATTTATATACCTACAAGGACAAATAAATTGAGTTATTTATTTATTAAAAAAAATTAGTAGTTAATTAAACATTAGAACATTAAATTACAAAAAAATTTTATGTAGCTCCTTTTTAAACGCATATAAATTGCCTAAGTTTGGAATATAATTTGACAGAGAATACTTATGGATCGAAAAATTAGATACACAATTTAATCAAGAGATATATGTACAATGTGCATATGTATGTATGAGTATTAAAACTTATAACTAAATTTCTCGTTTTGATTCTGATAATTGTATTAAAAATATATTTAATAAGTTCAGTTTCATTTTCTTTATTACTCGCATCTAAGTGAAGGAATACATACATATGTTGTTTTTAATTTATATATGGGTTTTACTTCAAGAATTTGCTTTAAAATAATCTGAGACATCATGGCCTAGCAAGCTATTGATTTCCTCTGCTTCGGGATCGTCCTTCTCGATTTCAATACTTATTTTTGGCAACCATTTCATTCTTATGCCTTGTAGGACTGGGTCTGAAGACAATAGCAAATGATGCATCAAATCATTATTTTGAGCAACTCTAGAGCATTTACGTGTATTGAAAAGTCGATATTGCTTAACATCTCAATTTCTAGCTTCCTGTGCTTCTTCGGTTAGTTCCTTCAGAGGAAGAATGTTTTTTTCTATTATTTCTTTTGTATTCGATAGCACTTTATGTACGGTTGGAGTTATTGATTTCCATGGATATAATTCATTTATTAAAATCAGAGTGTCTTTTGCATATTTTTCAAACTTGTCCTTATTAATTAACTTCAAATTTATTTGCTGGTGGTTCAGCTTGGTCTATATACGCATTTCATTGTTGCTGTAACAAATCATCAGTAGACTTCAACCACACATTTTGAACAGTCACAAACCTCTTACTTTATGCACAGACTTTCAAAAACTATATGAGAATTCATAAAATAATAATATTTTTGAAAATCACAAAGACAAAATAAGCTTAGTAGGCTTTGTAACTCATACAAAACCCAGCAAATAATTTATATTCGATATGAATCCATTTTATTTTTCTACACCTTTATACAATTAGAAATCCATTGGATAACAATAAAAGTAATTACAAGGTAAAATGAAAAATAAAATCTAAAATTTAACATTTAAGAAATTTATTATTCGACATATTGTCATAATTATATTTTAATTTGAAATTTATTTGCTGGTGGTTCAGCTTGGTCTATATACGCATTTCATTGTTGCTGTAGCAAATCATCAGTAGACTTCAACCACACATTTTGAACAGTCACAAACCTCTTACTTTATGCACAGACTTTCAAAAACTATATGAGAATTCATAAAATAATAATATTTTTGAAAATCACAAAGACAAAATAAGCTTAGTAGGCTTTGTAACTCATACAAAACCCAGCAAATAATTTATATTCGATATGAATCCATTTTATTTTTCTACACCTTTTTACAATTAGAAATCCATTGGATAACAATAAAAGTAATTACAAGGTAAAATGAAAAATAAAATCTAAAATTTAACATTTAAGAAGTTTATTATTCGACATATTGTCATAATTATATTTTAATTTGAAATTTATTTGCTTGTGGTTTAGCTTGGTCTATATACGTATTTCATTGGCGCTTAAACCAAATCATCAGTAGACTTCAACCACAAATTTTGAACAGTCACAAACCTCTTACTTTATGCACAGACTTTCAAAAACTATATGAGAATTCATAGAATAATAATATTTTTGAAAATCACAAAGACAAAATAAGCTTGGTAGGCTTTGAAACTCATACAAAACCCAGCAAATAATTTATATTCGATATGAATATATTTTATTTTTCTACACCTTCATACAATTAGAAATCCATCGGTTATTGCATTTGCAACTTTTCCATCTATCATTGTTAAATAAGGCCTAAAAGATACTGTTATTACTCGTCCTTATATATGAACGTCAATGGGTTCCATATTAGAAATTTCATGTTTTATACCATCAACCAGATTTTGAGTTGTTTCTTTGTTTTCCTTGATGTATTCAAAACGTATTGGTCGGCATAAAAACTTTGAGCCTGGAATAGTATTTACCCACATATCTTTAAATGCATTTTTACTTGTTGAAGGCATTTCATTGTGTAGTCGAAGCCTTAATGGTACTAACGATGCCATTGAAACTTTGGAGAAGTCATTATCGTATGCATTGGGCTGTCTATATTCTGAAAATACAGATGATCCATCACATCCCCTATTGTATATTAGTGTTAGTTCATAATTATTACATGTATCTAAGTCTCTTTCGTCAAAAGTAGCGATTAGTCTTGATGCTGTATTATGAAGAAGGTCTGACAAAATAATGACTGCACTTCGGTTATCCACTGTTATCGGATGTGGCAAAATTTCCGATTTTCTTTTTAACAACAATGTACTTGATGGAAAAGGCCCGCCTTTTTCTTTAAGCATCTTCCTTAAGATATCGTATTTATTTCTTGAAAGACCCAAATTAAGAATGGGTGCTAGTGCATCTTCCACCGTAAAATGTTTACTATATTTTGGCGTTGGAATGCTTTCCAACATCCGTCTTAATCTTTTTGGAGACGCAACTGGTAGCAAATCTACGATTTTGCCTGCTTCTTTTAGTTGAGACCTCGCTAAAATCAATTTGAATGTATCTTTGATTCCATTTTCCGAATACGTATGTATCAAGTCTTCTTGTTTAATTATTTTGCTCCTGCGTCCAACGTTATCGTAATCTTTATTTGTGCGACCAAACTTCTTTGGGTATATTTCCGTATATAGTCCCATATCTAACCAATCCTGATTTTTATTCTGAAATTTAGAAATTGATTTATTGCATTCACGTATCTTCTTTTCATATAATTTAAAAAAGTTTTCAAGTTTTTTAGATAAATCGCTGTTGACAGATAAACCATATGTAGTAGATATTATGTACATCATTTGGTCTGCCTTGTCCAACCGAGTACTCCCATCAGTGAGGTTTTCTCACATTAATTTGCAAAGCGATTTATTTTTAATTGTTATCTCCATGATAGTTATACCTGAAATAATGTCATTAAATGCTTCGCAGCTTAAATATATAGTTATTTTACAAGCTACGAATACAAAAGCGATACAAAAATCAGGTAAAACCATACGCATAATGGAGATGTGCGCGCAGGTACCTTTGTCCTTTTGGGTATATAAATATACTGTGTGTGTGTATATAAATTCTTATATTTTGTTTTATTTAAGTAAATAAAGTATTTAATAACAGCTTCAAGAGTTCATAAAAAATGTGGGTTTGTTTGAGTATCAGATAAAACACGTAAATTGTTACCTGAGGTGTTATATTTGTGTATACATTTTAAGACTGATTTAATGGCAAAAGAATACATATTATATACGGTTGAATAGATAATTACATCTACTATTGTAATACCAGAGAAAAAATTAAGAAACATTTGCAGTAAAGAAGATATTGGAGTTAACTTGTTTAATCATATTTTGTATACTACCTATAGTCATATAGTTAATTCTGTTATAGTATACATTGAATTTATTGTACTTATCAAATTTAATTTTCTTTATTATCTTCGTTACCTTCCTAATAAACGTTATACTTTTTATATATTGAAAAACCTTACTCTGCTATAGGTTATGGGTCCAGAGACCCAAGAAAATTTAAAAATTAAAATATAATAGATTGTGAAAAATATTTTATAAATATGTCGAAGCCGGAAAGCAGTGGTGTTAAAGAACATACACACATACATTTACTTTCATAAATAAAATAAATAAAAAGATAACATAGTTTACAATCATACATACATACATTCATACACAACGAATTTTGCTGTTATTAACAATTATAAGTTGTTAACATTTAATTGCTTACAAATCATAAGGTTCATTAACCATTGCTAAGGAAATTTGCTTATTATTTAATTGTTTAAATACAAGGTGCATTTACCTCATTTATAAATTAGGTCATGTTATTGTGTTTACTCAAACAATATTAATATTGCATATGTTATTATCTATAAGCTAAGCACTTTTATTAATTCTTAATTTTATATAAAAGAAAGTAAAAATAAATCATATTTTTAAGTCGTTTTCAATAAGCATATCAAGAGTGTTTTATTACTGAACGGCTTCCTTCAAGTTACAAGTGCTTGTAAGGAATAACTATTTGGGAATTTAGTGCTAGTTCAAATTTATGTGTTTGAACTAATCAACACTAGTCCATTCACAAACATTTTGGTGACCCCGACGTGATCTATAACAGGATCAAAATTCAATCAATAACTACATATTATCACTAGGACATCACTAAGCAGTTGGTATTGCTTAGATTCTCCAATCAGTGGATACCATTTATTCAACTACATCAAAAGTTAAACCAAGTCATCCTCTGGTCCCACAACAAGGCGAATATGGCGAGTCTACAAGCTCTTATGATCCAGCAGGAGGAAAGGGCAACTGAAATAGACAAGATTATTGCTAACATCAAGAAGGCTTCACAGGATCGAAGGAATCTAGAATTTTACAAAAGCAAGTCCGATGAGTTAGCGAAACTTTGGAAAGACTTTGAGAAAACAGAGAATACCATTCGTAGAGATCAAACACTTCCTGACAATGTTTCGTATATTGTGAGAAATTTGCACGGGTCCTTGGAGAAAGGTATAGCACTTCTATGGAAAATATCGACGTTCAAATCAAGAAACTAACTGAGGGCACAAAGCCATTGCCAGCATTAAGAACTTCAGAAACTTCATTGAGCAACCAGAATACACTAGTTCAAGGACTATCCATACGAGTGACTGCCCGTATGATTGCCTTAACACGGCTATTACAAACGTTGACACCATTAGAGGAAGATCAACCGCCAGATTTTTATACAATCAAAGCAGACACAATAAAAAAAATCTATGGAATCAAGTCCAAACCTTGTATGATGAGGTATGGCAACAGACCGAAGATCCTTCAACATTAGGATTAAATCAAGATAAATATAATGATTTGGAAGACTTAGTGCAACATACATTAATACAACTCGCAGTAAATACAAATAAACAAAAGGAGAGCGGTGTTAGCGAACGTAGCGTAGCATGTTCAACACAATTACGAGCAGAGCTATCATCACACAGTTCTCTACCGCTTCCAAAAATTGTTATTCCCCACTTCAATGTAGACTATTTGAAGTGGATCCAATTTTCTGAACTATTTAAAGAAATGGTACAAAAGCAACCGCTTCCAACCGTACAGAAAATGTGGTATCTCAAAACCAATTTGTCAGGGGAGGCTGGTAAACTGATAAGTCATTAAGCTTTATCAGAAGAAAACTACACCACAGCGTGGTCGCTACTTTATGAACGGTACAACAACAAAAGAGTACTGGTAGCTACATTGATTGAAAAAATTCTGAATCAGCCTCAGGCTCTTCATGATACCACAAAGGAATGCTTGCTGGCATTGAACAATTTAAACATCGACACATCGTCATGGGATGCCATACTCATTCAACTATTGCTGAAAAAACTCAAACAAACCATTTACATTCGATTCATGCAATCACTACAAAAGCCAAAAGAAGTGCCTACAATTAGTGAATTATTGTCGTTTCTAGAGAGGCAATTCGAATCAATGGAATCGATTGGGCACAAAGAAAAATCAACCAATCATCAAACTACAAGCAAGGCTACAACTGCTGTAGCATCAGGAGAAGGTAGCACCAAATGTAAGCTGTGCAACAACAGTAACCATCGCATTCACCATTGTAAGCAATTCATTGCAATGACAGAACATGACCGACTAAAATGGGTACAACAACACTGATTATGTGTGAACTGTTTCAAGGCCAATCATTCAGCGAAGGCATGTCCTCATGGTAATTGCAAGAAATGTAATAATAAACACAACACGTTATTACAGTTGCCCCCAAAATCACAGCATATAGGTATCTCAAGTTCACCCCTTCAGTTGACTAACCAAAAACAACAAGAGACTACAAGCAACGCAGTTGCAGTCTCTTCAGCCTCGACTGCATCTGAATCTAGGAACCAGAGCTACGTCATCTTAGCTACGGCAAGAGTCATCATCAAGGCCGCAAATGGCAATTCAAGTGAATTTAGAGCCATACTAGACTCAGGATCACAAGTCAACATTGTGAGTGAACGACTTATCAAAAAATTATCCATTTCAACTACAGAAGCTCCATTCTGTATTGATGGAGTTGGAAGAATCCAGAAAAAAGCACATAAACGCATTAATGTGCAAATGTTATCCAGAGATCATAACGCCTCAACAAACTTGGAAGCCTTCGTGTTACCCAGCATCATTCCAGCGCAACCGAGTCATATTATCGATGTTTCATATTGGAAAATTCCAAAGGGCATTCATCTGGCGGACCCCAAGTTTAACATGCCAGAGAAAATTGATATTCTTCTTGGCGCCGAGTTCTACTTCAGCCTGATACAGCCTGGCACGATAAAGTTAAGCGACAGTCTTCCAATACTTCAAAATACGTCACTTGGGTGGGTTGTAGGTGGATCAATCAAAGAGCACACCCCATCTTGCTCATCCTCGCCATTGACGTGCGCAGTATTTGGTAATGAAAGGTCATTAGAAGAATCAATAGAACAACTATGGAAACTTGATGAAGTAGAAACGAACGCGAAAATATTGTCTCCGGCAGAAAAACTGTGTGAAAATCATTTCAACCAACATATAAGGAATAATTCTGATGGGCGCTTCATCGTCAGCTTACCATTTAAAGAGAATCCAACTGCACTAGGCCACTCACACCAATTGGCTTACAATAGATTCATTAGTTTGGAAAATCGGCTCCATAAGAACGAAAATATGAGACGTGAGTACATTAAGTTTATGAGAGAATATGAGGAATTGGGTCACATGGAAAAGGTTAATATACACAATATACCTAATCCAATATATTTTATTTCACATTATTGCGTGCTAAAGCCCGAGAGTACATCAACAAAACTTAGAGTAGTGTTCGACGCGTCCGCTAAAACGTCAACAGGATACTCGTTAAATGACTTAATGTATACTGGCCCTACTGTACAAAGTGATTTATTTTCGATTCTACTTAGATTTCGCATGCCTAATTCGTATTTACAACTGACATCGAGAAAATGTATCGTCAAATACTAATCAACCCAGCCGACCATCAGTATCAGTTGATCATTTGGAGAGAGGATCCTTCATCACCAATTAATTATTACAGGTTGAACACCGTCACCTACGGCACTAGAGCAGCTCCATACTTGGCCACAAGGTGCTTACAACGTATTGCAGAAGAAAATACAGCACGATACCCACTCGGCTCTCAGATGCTGAGAGACAACTTCTATGTGGATGATGGTCTCGGTGGCTCAGATAGTCTAAACTTGGCGATTGAGACTCAATGGCAACTACAAATGATACTGCAAGAACATGGCTTCATCCTGAAAAAATGGTGCTCAAATAATGAAATGCTGCTAAAAGATATACCCCACAGTGACAGAGTAGTTGATTTAGATCTTGATGGCAACAGTAATAAAACAATAAAAACTGGGTTTACATTGGGTGCCCCAAGATGATCAGTTTTGCATCAAAGTAAAACTCAATGAACTTCAAGTAATCTCAAAACGGACAGTTACATCAGAACTTGCAAAATTATTTGATCCTCTGGGTCTCCTTGCTCCTGTTGTTGTCAAGGCAAAAATGTTTATCCAACAATTGTGGCAGCATTCGTTAGATTGGGATGAACCATTACCTCACAATCTTCAAATGACTTGGGAGAGTTTCCGAAATGATTTGAAAACACTAGATGAGTTCAAAATTGCGAGACATATATTCTATGGTGGCATTCCAGTAAAAACACAGCTTCATATATTCGCAGATGCATCTGAAAAGGCCTATGGTGCAGTTGTATACATTCGCGCAAAACTTAAAAATGGAACAATAATTGTTCCACTGCTATGTGCAAAATCAAGAGTAGCCCCTGTGAAACAACAAACATTACCTCGATTAGAGCTATGTGCTGCGGTCATAGCAGCCCAACTGCTGCGGACTGATTCCGAAATTGTTTTATCATGGATTAACTCACAATCATCTTCTTATACAACGTTTGTGGCTAATAGAATTTCAACCATTCAGTCATTAACAATAGCAGACCAGTGGCGTCATGTAAAATCAAAAGATAATCCTGCTGACATTTTATCGCGAGGAGTGCAACCAGCCAATCTAACTAACAATGGATTGTGGTTTCAAGGACCAACGTTCCTTCATGGCAAGGAGGTAATATGGCCATCAAAATTTCCACATCAATTACCCAATACAGACGACATCGAAATGAAAAAGACAATTATAGCAGCCACAACAACATCAAGCACTGATTTCATTTATAGAATCAACCATAAAAATTCATTTCGAACCTTGCAAAGAATTCTAGCATGTGTCCTCAGATTCATAAAAAACAGTAGAATGTCTATTGCAAGTCGACCAACACATTCATCAATCACGCCAAAGGAGTTAGACGATTCCCTTCGCATAATTGTTAAGGCAATACAGTCTTCAGAATTCGCAACAGAGATAACACAACTACTAAAGGCCGAGATAATTAACAAAAATAGCTCCCTTAACAGCTTAACACCATTTTTGGGTAAGGAAGGCATACTTCGAGTAGCCTTGCCAAAGGATCATTGTATGGTAGTATTATTGGATGTTTCATATCTGGATGTAAATTGGAATGTTTTAGCCGCCGGGCGGCATACAATACAATGATCCTTTGGCAAGGCTCTTGTTTATTATGATACATGAAGACAATAAACATTGTGGACCGACTGCAATGCTGAATACAATAAGACAAAAATTTTGGCCAATTAAAGGGAAAATAACAGCTCGAGCCGTCATTCAAAAATGTGTAAGATGTACTAGAGCACGGCCACTGCTTTATCAACAAATAATGGGCAATCTACCCCAACCTAGAATCACACCTGCTCGACAATTTATTAATTCAGGTGTGGACTATTGTGGTCCATTCTGGATACATTACAAAGTGAGGGGCAAACGGCCAACGAAAGCTTACATAGCGTTATTTTGCTGCTTTGCCACAAAGGCAGTTCACTTAGAGCTGGTGTCTGATCTATCAACAGAGTCATTCATTGGTGCCCTTAAAAGATTTATAGCTCGTCGTGGTCATTGTCAAAACATTTACTGTGAACGCCACAAATTTTGTAGGAGCAAAGAACACTTTATCGGAAATATCTAAAGCAATACATGCTGATAAGGCCCAAGAGGCAATAATATCCGCTTCTAGCTCTAAGGGGATACACTTTCATTTTATCCCACCAAGAGCGCCCCACTTTGGAGGCTTATGGGAGGCCGCCGTGAAGTCAGCAAAGCACCTTTCGATACGCAGTGTGTCAACCGAATCATTAACCCATGAAGAGTTGGAGACGATAATCATAGAAGTAGAAGCAATATTGAATTCACGTCCACTAACACCGCTCTCAAATGATCCGGACAATCTCGAAGCTTTAACTCCTGGCCATTTTCTGATTGGCGAAGCACTTACTGCTCAAGTAGATAGCAGAGCAGAAAATCTGAAGATTTCAGGCGTGTCTCACTTGAAGTTAGTTTCACAATTAAAACACAAATTTTAGAAAAGGTGGTCCACCGAATATTTAAACGAACTTCAACAACGCTACAAATGGAAAACTATGCCCAACAATCCCAAACCAGGGGATATGGTCATAATCAAAGAAGACAATCTACCTACAATGAAATGGCCACTAGGAAGAATTGTCACTGTTTATGCTGGAGATGACGGCGCGGTGAGAGTGGCCGATGTAAAAACAGCAACAGGAATCTTCAAACGACCTATTCACAGATTGGCTCCACTGTGTCAAGAAGAGGAAAGTGAAACAGTGCTGGAACGATGTCAAATAACCAGGAAAAAGATGTCATTCCACTAAAGAGGTTTAAGCCGACAATAAATTCCTCACTCACTATAATCATATCCCTTCTTCTCCTTCCTATTGCTCTATGCAACAACTTAGTGATAAAGCAGTTCCAGGATGATCCAGGGTTGTATTTTGAGGGGATAGGTACCGCAAAACTAAAAACAGCAGAATGGAAATTAATGGTGTACTATGACCTTACCCCGTTTTCAGCTGAACTTAATTCATTATCAGTGGGCTTGGAAACTTTGCAGCAACTGTGTCCTGCGATACAAAGATACCCAATGTGCAAGATTTTGGTGAATAACTTAAGGCAAATCAAAAATGAATTATATCAAGAAGATGATTTAATCAGCCACGGACGTACAAAAAGGTCGCCATTTAATATAGTCGGCAATATTGCCCGGTCACTGTTTGGTGTTCTTGATTCGGAGTATGCAGAAGAAATGTCAAGGACTATTAACACAGCCAAAACAGAGCAGGACCACATTATAAAATTGTTAAGAAATCAAACATCAATAATTGATTCAACCATAAATGTTATCAAACAAGATGAAATAAACTCACAGCAGAAGATTACCGAGCTTCTAAAAATGGTTGATGAAAACAAGAATGAATTGTTTAAGGAAGCTTCACAAGCCAGTAACTTTCAAATCATTGGACTCCTGTCAACACATTTAACATTAGTAGCAATAAACCTACAAAAAATTGAGGCTGAAATCATAAATGTACTTGCCGACGTTCTCAATGGAAAAATTAGTCCTCTTTTGTTATCCCCTCAGCAATAAAAAAGGGAAATGGCTACAATCAAGATTCACCTTCCAGCAACTTACACGCTTCCAATAACAGATGGATGATGGATCTATATAAACTGATGAATGCTAAGGGTGCAGTGACAAGGAAAGAAGTGATTTTTGAAATTAAGATACCTCTAATTAATCAACAGATCTTTGAGTTATTTAAAATAGTACCAGTTCCGACAGTCAAAAACAATACTTTAATTGCTATTAAACCAGACATGTCATACTTTGCCATAGATGCACACAGAGATGAATATATTCCGTTTACGACAGATGATGTATCTAACTGTATCATAACAAAAAACAAAGAGTACATTTGCAAAAATAAGCAATCTAAGTTTAAAAGGAATTCTGAGGTTGATCTTTGTGAGATCAATATATTCAACAATCGATCCACAGCCAACTGCAACCTCAACAAGATCCCAGGTCCAGCAGCCTGGATTCAATTAAATCAACTAAACAAGTGGATTTTTGCTACTACTGTGGAAATTGAATCATCCATGGTATGTGGCAGGGAAACTACGCTGTTCATAATTAAAAACACTGGACTAATGGAAGTTGGTCCCGACTGCGTAATCAAAAACAATTTTGTAACAATACAAGGACATTTTGGTATTACAAATAGTGTCCATGCATCATATGTTAAATTAAAGCATATTGACTCAATAAGTAGGCCAGAAAAAATAGAAAGGATATTTAATACTACAAGCCATCATTTCAATACGCAATTAGACCAGCTAACAAACCTTCAAAAACAATTGAATGAGGCAAATCTAGAACATTTACCCGAAGTTATTAACTCTAATAGTCAACATCATCATGCAGTAAGCTACACCGCATTAGTCCTATGCTTAATAACATTAATTATTCTGCTCATATGGAAAATACACAACAAACAAAGGCAAACCTACCAAAATGCACCGAGCCCCGCATGTCGATCAAGACCAGCAACCATACATACTTCAAGAGTTTGAATCTGTCCCATCAACCAGTACAGCGTCCAGAACTTATTTGAACCGTGTTCAACGCGGCGGAGAATGTTAAAGAACATACACACATACATTTACTTTCATAAATAAAATAAATAAAAAGACAACATAGTTTACAATCATACATACATACATTCATACACAACGAATTTTGCGGTTATGAACAATTATAAGTTATTAACATTTAATTGCTTACACATCATAAAGTTCATTAACCATTGCTAAGGAAATTTGCTTATTATTTAATTGTTTAAATACAAGGTGCATTTACCTCATTTATAAATTAGGTCATGTTATTGTGTTTACTCAAACAATATTAATATTGCATATGTTATTATCTATAAGCTAAGCACTTTTATTAATTCTTAATTTTATATAAAAGAAAGTAAAAATAAATCATATTTTTAAGTCGTTTTCAATAAGCATATCAAGAGTGTTTTATTACTGAACGGCTTCCTTCAAGTTACAAGTGCTTGTAAGGAATAACTATTTGGGAATTTAGTGCTAGTTCAAATTTATGTGTTTGAACTAATCAACACTAGCCCATTCACAAACAAGTGGTTTGACCATCGATAAATTATTTGGCAGGGAAAATTACCCAACATGGAAAATTGCTGCACAGGCTTATCTGGATTTGGAAAATCTTTGGACCACCACAATCGATTTTGAAACCGATGAAAACGGAAACCCAAAGACGCCAATAAAACCAGATCAAGACAGAAGAGCCAGGAGCAAGTTAACGCTCATTATTGTCCCTTTGTGTTATGTCCATATTCAGAATGCAAAAACAGCTAAGGAGTTATGGCAACGATTAGCAGATGCCTACGAAGATAGTAGATTAACACGTCGCGTGGCACTTTTGCGGAAGCTCATCACAACGAGTCTTTCAAATTGCAATTCTATGGAAATTTTTGTAAAAGAAATTGTGAGTACGGCTCAGGCGTTGAACGGCATTGGTTTTTTCAATTAGTGAGGAATGGATTGGATCCCTCTTGTTAGCGGGGCTCGAAAATTCGGGAATTAGTATTAGCGGTGACAGCATAAAAATAAAGTTATTGCAAGATCTACCAAATGCATGCGAAAATGCTGCTTTCCATACAAATAATCGCCAAATGCCGCCAAAAACGGTCAAACGAGGACCAAAATGTAGGAAATGCCATAATTTCGGTCATATTGCGAAATATTGCCGCACAAAAACACATTAGGTAGTACCAATGCTAGCAACTGGTATTTCGATTCCGGCGCTACGTCACACATGAAACTTAACTCAAGCTTGTTAAGCAACATGCAAGAAGATCGTGGTATTGTATCAACTGCCAATAAAGGTATTATGCAAATTAAAGCATCTGGAAAAACTACGTTTCAATCAGACATCGATAATTCTCTTATAAAGATAAACAATGTTCAATATGTGCCAGAAATGTCAACAAATTTATTGTCGGTAAGTCAAATTGTTAAAAATGGCTACACAGTTATTTTCAAGAATAAAGGTGTGGAGGTTAGAAATTCTAGCGGAAAAGTTATTTGCACAGGCTCCCACATTAATGGCTTATGTGAACTGAATTGTAAACAAGATAAAGTGTTTAAGTGTAATTCTCTAATTTATGGCACAGGCGAATGGGGCACCTGAATTTCAGAAGTTTACAAAAACTTCAGAATGGTTTGGCAACTGGTATACAGTTTGAAATAATAAATGAGGCTGATTGCAAAATTTGTCCAATTGGTAAACAAACAAGGTTACCATTTAATAAACACGGTACAAGAGCCTCACATATTCTTGATTTGGTGCACTCCGATATATGCGGCCCGATGGAAGAAGAGTCACTTGGAGGCAAACACTATTTTTTAACTTTCATAGATGACAAAACGCGTAACATTTTTGTCTACTTCTTAAAAACAAAATCTGAAATGGAAGTATCAAAAATGTTTGAAGAATTTATTTGCTTTGCTGAAAAACAGAGTGGCCGAAAACTAAAAACCATTCGTACAGATAATGGAAAAGAGTATATAAATAAAACATTTAAACAAATAATCAAAAAGAATGGTATTCATCATGAAACCACAAACGTGCATACACCAGAGCAGAATGGAGTAGCTGAAAGAAACAATCGATCCATTGTTGAAAAGGCACGATGTATGATTTACGACTCGAAGTTGCCGAAAGCATTCTGGGTTGAAGCAGTGGCTTACTCAGTATATTTGCTTAATCGTTCACCTTCAAAGGGCACAGGTATGACAGCTGAAGAGGCATGGAGTGGCAAAAAACCAGATTTGTCACATATAAAAATTTTTGGGACTGTGTCCATGGTACATATACCAAAAGCAAACCGTAAAAAAGGGATCCTAAGGCTCATGAATGTATATTGACAGGTGTCGATGAACATACCAAAGGTTACCGTTTTTATGATATCGAAAAAAAGATAATTTTTAAAAGCAGAAATGTTTCCTTCATTAATGAAAATAAAAATATTGGAGAATGTTTGGTTAAATCGGTATCAGAGATGAAACATAGAAAAGTGAATATAGGACTGGAACTCGATGATACGTATATTCCTGAAAAGGAATTAGATCAACAGAACACAAACTTAAACTCAAATCAATCGACTCTTACAAAGAAATCATCTAAACAAACAAATCATATTCCTTTGCCAAATTTAAGACGGAGCGAAAGGAACAAACAAAAGCCATCCAAATTAAATGATTATTGCGCCGGTATTGGTTCCACATCGTCATCAGAGGAGTATGACTCAGCTGAACAGGATGAAGAGAATTCATCGTTGATAGCAGATGTTTTTCAAGGGTTTTCTGAATTTGAAGCGCCTCCATCGCATCAGAATAGACTAAGTTGTTCGAATCAACAAGTGTCAAAGCTAAGCGTTGGAAGGCGCATTTGTACAGGCAAGTATTGTAATAATTCAATTTCGAATGAATTGAATACTGCCCCAAAATCATTTCAGCCAATTAATCAAGATCCAGAAACATTAGAGGAAGCATTATCTCATCCGGATGCGGATAAATGGAAGCTAGCAATGGAAGAGGAGTATCAGTCCCTGATGGGCAATAGAACCTGGTCACTACAAGATTTGCCACCGAACCGTAAAGCAATTAAATGTAAGTGGATATTTCGCACGAAACGTGATATAACTGGTTCCATAGATCGCTATAAAGCGCGATTGGTTATAAAAGGATATTCACAGCGAAAGGGGATAGATTATGAAGAGACTTATTCACCAGTCGTTCGTCATAGTTCGCTGCGATACCTTTTCGCAATTGCTGCCCAAATGAATCTCAAGATTGAGCAAATGGATGCCGTCACAGCATTTCTCCAAGGACGGTTAAAGGATGAAATTTACATGGAACAGCCTCCTCTTTATGTAAATCAAAATAACAAATCAAAGGTGTGTCGTCTCCATAAAGCTTTATATGGCTTAAAACAGTCCAGCAGAATATGGAATCAAGAACTGAACAATGTACTATAATCTTTTGAACTAAGCAAGTCAAAATATGATTCGTGCTTATTTTACAAACATGAAGGCAAAAAGCTTTAAATAACAGCGGTTTATGTGGATGATATTTTGTTATTTTGCAATAATGATGACTGGCTTAAAAATATAAAAGACTTTTTAAAACAAAGATTTTATATGAAGGATTTAGGTGCTGCCACCCACATACTTGGAATGAGGATAACTTGTGGACAAAACTTTATTGCTCTAGATCAAGAACTTTATATAAAAAACATTCTTGAAAAGTTTGGAATGGAAAATGCAAAACCTGTATCTACACCAATGAATTCCAGTAAAAAAATTTCTAAAACTGATTGTGCTACAACGGATGATGACATTCATAGTATGCGTAATATTCCATATCAGGAGGCAATAGGATGCGTAATGTATCTGTCTCAGTGTACACGACCAGATATATGCTTTGCGGTGAATAAACTCAGTCGTTATAATGCAAACCCTGGTCCGCGTCACTGGTCTGCTTTAAAACATTTCTTAAGATACTTATGTGGTACATCAAGCTTAAAGATATATCACACCTCCAAAAGATATCAATAAAATAGATGTTATTGGTTATACCGACTCGGATTGGGCATCAAGTCTTGAAGATCGCAAGTCGACAACAGGCTACGTTTTTTATAAGCCAAGGAGGAGCCATATCATGGTGTTCTAAAAGGCAACAAACTGTTGCACTCTCATCTTGTGAAGCTGAATATATAGCCCTTTCAGCAACTGCTCAGGAAGCTTTGTGGTGGAGTGGAATAAGATCTCACTTTGGTAACAATACAGAATCATTGAACATTTGTTGTGATAACCAAAGCGCATTATCAATCGCATCAGGTGGTGGATTTCATCCCAAAATGAAACATTTTGACATACGGCATCATTTCATTCAAGAGAAATTAGCAAAAGGCGATTTTAAAATGATGTACGTTAGCACAGAGCATCAAGTTGCAGATGTTCTAACGAAACCCCTGGATAAAACCAAATTTGAAAAGTTTCGTAAGGCATTGGGCATTCGATAACAAAATACAGATGAAGGAGGAGTATTGGAGTTAACTTGTTTAATCATATTTTGTATACTACCTATAGTCATATAGTTAATTCTGTTATACTATACATTGAATTTATTGTACTTATCAAATTTAATTTTCTTTATTATCTTCGTTACCTTCCTAATAAACGTTATACTTTTTATATATTAAAAAACCTTACTCTGCTATAGAAAATAAGATCAATAATTTAGTCAAAAATAAAAAATTTAGAAAACTAAAATTTTTAATCAAAATTGAATTTTGAACATTTCAAAAAGTATTGAGGGTAGGAGAATAATATTTTTTCAGTTTGCAAAGCTAAATGTATACTATTGATAAAAATTAAAATGATTCCCAAATTAGAATTTTATAATACATTTATTTTATTGGGAAAAATTGTGTTAGAAAAATTTTAGCATTTTTATAAAATCTCCTCTCCTGCCTACATTTATGTGTAGGATGTCAAGAGTTTCTTACAGATTACTTGTAACAAGTTTATTTATAATAAAAAACCAAAAAATTTACAAAAACGACCGTGCAATTTTTTTTGCCACATCCGAAAATCGGATTTAAAAAAAATTTCTAGTTTTCTACCAATGCTGCATGTAGGGTGCACCAACAAAAATCTCCAATATTTATTTCACAGCCTTTCTCAATGTCTCTTTTCTCCGAAACAATCAAAGTTTTTATCAAATACTTAATAATTTTTTAAAATATTCCAAAAAAAAATTAAGAATACTTTTTTTACAAAATATACAAAATTTTGTCATAATTTTTAAAAATGCAAACTGCAAAATTATTGTTTGTTGCAATTTTTGATATATCAAAAAAAAATTTTTTTCATATGAATTGTAATGAAGTTTTCTTTCAAAAACAATAAAACAAACTGATTTTTGGCAAGGAATAAAGAAGTTATGTACTAACGAATAAAAAAATTCAGGGCCAAAAATTAAAAAAATACATTTTCAATTCAAATAACTTGGAAACTGAAAGAGATAAAATGATACTCTAAGCATGTTTAATTTTTATTTCTTAGCGTAGATTGTCCTGCTGAAAAAATTATTGAAATCGGTCCTTATTTACAAAAGTTACAAGCTCCGAAAGAATTTCGATACCCGCACTTTCCCACTTTGAGGCTCTTTGGAGCTACCCTGTCTTACAAAAATACGCTTTCTAAAAATTTCAACACTTCTTTCCGAAACAGTTGGTTTCATCGAAATCGGTTGACTAGTTAAAAAGTTGCGGACTTTTTACCACTTTTTTTTAATTCACGCCACTGTGCAATGGGAGTGCCCCGAAAGAGAATATTGCCAATTGATGAGAGCTCAAACCTAAATGGATAGTAATTGTTTGATCTAGCGATATCGCATGACTCATTAGTGACATACCCAATGTTATTGGAGATTTCTTCATCTTCCGCGCTACACTTAGCTATAAGAGTGAATCCAGTAGCTAAAGGAATTGAATTTGATACAATATACATGTTATCCTCACAATTTTGATCAAACAAACTTGTATCAGAAATTTTGCAAAACCTAGACACCGAATCCGCTATATTTTCTTTTCCTGCTCGATAAATTACTTTGAACTTAAATGACTGTAATCGCAGTAGCCATCGTTCAATTCTGGCCGGAGGTTTAGATGTCGGCTTAAAAATTGCCTCTAGTGGTTTGTGGTGGTCTGTTACTAATTCAAACTCCAGACCAGGCCGGTAGTAATAAAATTTCTCTATGGACCAGACGAGAGCCAAACTTTCCTTTTCGGTCAGCGAGTATCTCCTTTCAACATCGGACAAACTTTTGCTACCAGAAGATGTTATTTTTGGGTCCCCATTTTATTCAAATTGGACTAAAACCGCTACTAAAGCTACTGGGCTCGCATCTGCTACTACACGAGTTCTCTTCTTCGGATCAAAGTACGATAAATTGGGTATTTGAGACAGTTGCGTTTTTAAATGTTTAATAGCCCTCGCTTGGTCAGAACCCCACACAAATTTTACATCTAATTTCAACATCATTCGTAATGGTTCGGTGGCATCTGCCAAATTAGGTAAAAATTTGTCAATTAAACCCATAAAACTTCTTGTCTCTTTAGTATTTGTAGCTTGAAAATGTTTGATAACCTTAATTTTTTCTGGTTCTACAGTGAAGCCTTCTTCAGAGAGAATATTTTTTTTATGCATGTTTTTTTTATTTATTGTATCTTCATATATGAACTAAAAATAAGTATTGTTGTGTTGAATTTAAAAACGGATTTTTCTTTTGTATATTAAAAGGGATTTATTAATAAAAACTAGTATCTTATTATTTTTACTTTACAAATTTAAACCTGGAGGGTCCCGTGGGAATCGCAGGTATGACTAACTTCTTGACTGCAAAAATAGAAGACCATAATTACAACTAACTAATTACAACTGCCCTCACTTACTAATTACAACTGTCTTCAACTAACAAACTACAACTGCTCCAACTAACAAACTAGAACTGCCCATTTGGTTTCTTAACATAAACTATTTATACAAAACTTAATCATAATTTAATATATTAATATTATGCTTAATAGTTAGTATTATTATGCTTACTTGCTAACGTAGTTAATATTATTAAGCTTTTGACCCAATTACGAAATATTACTATTGCACAATTTGTCAACGCAAAGAATTTAGCAAACAACCAAGTGAATGAACTGGTTGCTGCTGCGTTAACAAAGTTGTGCAATGTACGGGTACGAGGGTTGATCAATTCTGATTCACAACATCCCTCCCCCCTTGGCGGAAGAAAATATCTAGTTATAGATATTTTTCAAAAACACTAATTGGATCAAATGCTTTTACATAGTATCTTATAATCTTAAACGTAGTTGATGTTATGCTATACTATAATATAATATGTAATAATACTTTTGGATGTTTTGTTTCAAATACAAACATTTTTCTTTTGCATCATTATGTTTATTTAATACAATTATAGATTTTCAATATATTTTTTGTCTTAAAGATGCATAATTTAACTATGTATTTTGCCCTTGCAATTTCATTAGTTTTCTTTCGGAATAATTACTGTTTATGATTATTGCTATTATATTTTTTTTTTTAATATAAAATTTTTAAGTATAAATGGTCATCAAATTTAAAGTATGTCAACATAAAGTTGTATAAAAGAAAAAACAAAAATATGACAACAGGTGTGCATACATACAAAACAAATAAGTACGTCATCAGCACTTTGATATTTCAGGTTGTTGACACGCGTATAACGTATAACTGACTTAACTTTCCCATTGCTCGTAAAAAATTATTTTTATTTTTTTTTCTTGTATCATTTTCCTTTTGTCAACAATTTGTTTAATTACGTATTGTAGCGAGGGTTTATTCAACTAAAAAATTTTTTTTTTTTTTTATTATTATTTAATTATTATATTTTCAATATAAAATTATTAAGTATAAATGGTCATCAAATTTAAAGTATGTCAACATAAGTTGTATAAAAAAATAAAAAACAAAAATATGACAACAGGTGTGCATATATACGCGTGTAGGACAAATAAATACGTCGTCAGCACTTTGGTACTTCAGATTGTTGACTTCAAACCGTACAATGCATAACTGACCTAGCTTAACTTTCCCAAAACTCATATTGCAGTTAAACATTTTTTGTTTTTTTTTTTTTTTGTATCATTTTCCTTTTGTCAACAATTTTGTTTAATTGCAATTACGTATTGTAGCGAGGCTTTATTCAACTAAATTTTTTTTTATGTTTAAATTTTTTTTTATTATTATTTAAAGAAACGTTTTAGTAAGCATATTTGTGTTTTTTGTTTGTTTTAAGGTACCCGGAAATGAATTCTTTACACAATTGGCTGCATTTGAAGTAAAAAAAAAAAGAAGTAAAATAACTAAAAATCAATAAATTCATAACTAAATAGCCTGGATCGTAACTGGATGATTAATTACCATATACCTTATATTAAATGCCGTTCCTTATAGGGTTTTACTAAATTCTTATGGTAGACCTTTTCACACTTTTTTACTCTCAATTTTATGTTTACACGTGTTGGTATGTCTATAACTTCATATGGTCCTAACCATAAGGGTGAAAATTTATTCTTTCTAGTTTGATTCTTTAACCAAACCTTTTGACCTATTTTATATTCTCTGTCCTTTGAACCCTTATCATAATACTGTTTTGCTCTTAATTTTGCCCTCTCTTGGTTCTCTCTAACGATTTCATGTGAACGTTGGATTTGATATTTCAGAATTTTGCTATAATCATCCGCGTTGTATAGTGGTGTCGGGGATATTTTCAAAGAGATGGGCATTTCAAATTCAAACCCAAATAACACTCTCGTCGGTGTTTGTTTTGTTGTTGAATGTTTGCTATTATTATACACATGCATGGCGTGATGAGTCCAGTCGTCCCAGTTGGTACCACCCAGGTTAACGAAATTTCTCAGAAATTCGGCCAATGGTCGATGAGCTCGTTCTAAAGCCCCATTCGCTTGTGGATGATAAGGAGTAGTTAGTAGTTTCTTTATTCGTAGCATCTTACACGTTTCCTTGAATAATCTGGATGTGAAGTTTGAACCATTATCTGTTACCAACACCTTGGGAATGAAGTATCTTGAAATTATTTCCTTAAAAAAGACTTTAGCTACAGTTGGTGCCTCTGCGTCAGGCACGGCTGCACATGCGAAAAATTTTGAAAAATCGTCTTGAAAGGTGACGATGTATTTGTTTCCCCTAGCTGATTCTGGCAACGGACCTACCAGGTCCATGAAAACCTTTTCGAAAGGCTTACTTGAAGTGCTTGTTATTACCAATGGCATTTTTTCAACTTTCGAACATTTGTTTTTCTGGCATAGGCTACACGTTGTTACATAATTTTTTATTTGTCGATACATGCCGGCCCATTTATACTGATTCCTGATGCGGGAATAAGTTTTGAATGTCCCTTGGTGTCCACCCAAAGGTGTATCGTGGAATGTTTTTATTACTTTATTTATATCTTCTGCATTCGTTAAATAAACAGCCATATCTTCCTCTCCCATATCCTGATTTACCTCTGTTTGATGCATAATTTCTTCATTCACTCCATTCTGTTTGTTTTGTAATTCTCGAGCTTTTGATCTAGTTATTGCCCCTACATTTATTTTCTCTATTGGAAGGCGACTGAGGGCATCAGCGTTTTGATTCGTTTTTCCTGATTTATACCGTATCTCGAAATCATATTCTAAAAGTTTTAGTCTAAGGCGCCCCAACCTGCCTTCTTGATCTTTCAGATTAGCTATACCCTTGAGGGGTTTGTGGTCTGTAAAAATGGTGAAGTGTCTCCCGAGTAAATATGGCCTAAAAGTTTTTGTTGCCCATACGATGGCAAGCAACTCCTTTTCTATTGTAGAGTATCGTTTTTCTGTGACACTTAGTACTCTGCTTGCAAAATATACTGGTAAATCGCTACCAGGTTCTCCTTGAGAAAGGATAGCTCCTAGGGCTTCATTGCTAGCATCCGTAGTCAGAACAAATGGTTTCGCAAAGTCAGGGTATTGTAATAGAGGTGGATTCGAAACTGCTGCTTTTAATTTGTCCATAGCTTGCTGACACTCTTGTGTCCATTCAAATTTCACGTTCTTCCTTAGTAGTTTGTTTAGGGGTAAGGCAATTTCGGATGAGTTTGGTATAAACTTCCTGTAGTAGTTGATCAATCCTAGAAATGCTTGCAAGTCTTTGATACTTCTAGGAGGTGGAATGTTTTTTACTGCTTTCGTTTTATGGGGATCCGGTAAGACTCCATTCTCCGAACATTGGTGGCCTAGATAAACTACCTCCCTTTGAAGGAAATGACATTTTTCGGGGTGTAACTTAAGGTTGTACCTTCTTAATATATCTAATACTCTCTTGAGCCTTAATTGGTGATCCGCTAGGTTTCTGCCGTAGATTACTATATCGTCCAGATAGACGAAACAGTCGATTCCTTGTAGACCCGTTAATATCGAGTTCATGATTCTCTGAAAAGTGGCTGGTGCCCCTGTTAATCCGAAAGGCATACGATTAAACTCAAAATGTCCCAAATTGGTGCTAAAAGCGGTTTTTTGTCTGTCCCGTGGGTCCATTAAAACTTGGTGGTATCCACTCGCTAGATCGAGGGTAGAAAAATATCGGCTGTATCCCAGTTGGTCTAGGATTTCGTCAATTCTTGGTATGGGGAAGACTTGCTTTATTGTGGCCTCGTTCAATTTTCTGAAATCTACTACTAAGCGCCATTTTTTCTCTCCGTCCTTTCCTGCCTTTTTTGGTACTAGGAGTATTGGAGAATTCCAAGGGGAAGTACTGGGAGAGATAATTCCATCTTTGACCATCTGGCCTACTTGTCTATTCACTTCATTTCGGTGGACCTCAGGTAGTCTATATTGCTTAGTATTTATTGGGGGTTGAGTAGAATCAGTTGGGATTTTATGTTTAAGTACATTTGTGTGAGTTAGATTATCTCCGGGTAATTGAAACACGTCATCGTATGATTTCAAAATGCTCTCGATCGATAATCTCTCTTCCGGATTCAAATCTGCGGAAAGCTGTACTGTTTCCAATAGTAATTTGGTTCTTTCTTTGTTGTCCGCAGTGCTTATTGTATTAATGGCTGTTGTTGATTTTATCTGGTAGTCCTCAGGATTTTCATAACTTAACATTATTTTCTTATTTATGTCTACTGTATAGTTGTTGGTGTTTAGAATTGGAATAAATGCTATTCCCCTTCTGATTGATGTTAGGGTTTCGCCCACAAAAACCCCTGGTAAAATTTGTAGTTTGTTTACTATTATTTCTCCCGTAGCCTTGGTTACTACTACTGATACAACTCCCTGGGAACGTCCTTTTATAGAAAAATTTTCGGATATATATAACGAAGGAATTTCTGAAACAAGTGGCAAGGAAACTATTTCTCTCTGGTTGTCAAAAAATTTTATGTTTTTGTTTATTGTGTCGGTAACCGACCTATTCCACATCATATCTCGGCCCAGCAAACCATTTGCTGGCAAAATTGTGCCCTTTGGTACTATGTGCATTTTAAAACTTAGTTTGTCCACGTATTTATGGTTCACAGTTATACTTCCTTTGGTACTCATGTTTCCTCCAAAGGCTCCTGAAAAGGATTTCTTCTCCTTTTCATTAACTTTTATGCACGATGTCAAAGCTTCTTCCTTTACTAGTGTAGTATCAGCGCCTGAGTCTACCAACAGTAGTAATTTTTCCTCTTTTGCCTCTCTACAAGGAAAGCTTATATACGCATCGTTTATCTCACAACTTTCGTTGCTACTAACATCATTCTCCAGTCTCAGTTCATTTTTATACTCTGAGTGGTTTATGTGATGTTCTGCGACGTTTCCGTCCTTAATTATTCTATTATTTATATCATTACATGTCATCATTGCCGTATTATTCAGGTATTTTCTTACAAAATCTGTGCGTCTTGCACCAGATATTAATTTGGTGTTATCCTTGTCTTCCTGTTTCTGATTATCCTGATCTATCATAGATTTTCGATGGGAAACTTCTTGCCATTGTGCTGCAATTAGTTCTGTGGCATCTGTAAGTAGTCCTTCTAGTCTCTCTCCAAATTCATATGCTGTCTCTGTTGGACCTTGCTTACTGCTGAAAATTAGTTCTTGCAATTCTGTTAGGGTTTTGCCTTTTACAAATTTTTCTCTAATAGCCTGACATAAGGCTTCTATTGTTGTGAACTCTTTATTGTGCAAATATGAGTAAGCATTTCCAAATAGTCTAGTTTTGATGCATTTGATTATGTCGACCACATTACCTGGTTCTTCTAGTTTATCCTTTGCTATCATACATCCTTCAATAAACTTCTTGGCTTCCCTTGCCAGTTCTGGCCCATCAGTTCCGTAGAAAATTGGTATCACATGGGATATGGTTTTCAAGAGTTCGGTAAAAGTTGTCATGTTGTTACTACTTGTTGTGTTAATTGTAATCACTTTCCTTGTCTCTCCTTGTAAGTTTCGTATCTTTGACTTCAGCGTTACATTTGTTGAGTTTTTTCCTCTATCACCTTTCTATTTTCGATGACTTGCTGCAACTGATCAGGAGTCAAGTTGGGATTAACGCGCTGTGCGAAGTCTTTAAATGCTTGTGTCTTCTGTTCGCTGTCTTGAATCTGTTGTTCAGCTTCTTCAATGGTTTTTCTTAAGCTTTCGTTCTGCTGCTTCAAGATCCGGTTAACGTGTAAATATTCTTCTATTTCCTTAGATATAGCTGGACTTTGTTGATGTTCATGTAGCACTTGTAGTTCTTCCAATAAAATATCTATCTTTTCAAATTCGGTTATGTTTCCCTGGCTCCTCACTTTATGCTTTACTAACTCTATATACTCTTTGGTATTGTTAAGGTACTTTATGAGATTCCACACTCGCTCAGAAATTTCCCTGGTCTCCTCTTGTGTCTTTTGTAATTTTTTTTTCAAATCCTCCATATAGCTCAAGCAAAATTTCCTAAATCCACTTTTATTTTCAATGTTCACTTTCACAAACAAACTGTCCTTCTATTTAAATAATGCTAATCATTTTGAATTTTTCACTATGCGTTTATCTAGTTTAATTTACTAATTCAACACTTATATAAATATTTTTACCATTTGTGTTGGTCCCATTTGTCTCGAGCAAATGTTTGTCGTCGTTGAGTTTACCACCAAAGTCTGTGCAACTTAAGGCAGCTAAAATAGCTCATTAAAACCTTGAGTTGTGTAGTAAATGTTGGTATACAGAACAACGTATCCTTTTAACAATTTAATTCAGTATATTAAAATTAAATTGAGCTAAAATAGCTTTCCAATATCAATATACTTCCTTGAAACTGCCAAAAGGTATCAAACTGTACTCTTGCTAATACCGGCTGCGCCAAAATGTTGTGTTGAATTTAAAAACGGATTTTTCTTTTGTATATTAAAAGGGATTTATTAATAAAAACTAGTATCTTATTATTTTTACTTTACAAATTTAAACCTGGAGGGTCCCGTGGGAATCGCAGGTATGACTCTAACTTCTTGACTGCAAAAATAGAAGACCATAATTACAACTAACTAATTACAACTGCCCTCACTTACTAATTACAACTGTCTTCAACTAACAAACTACAACTGCTCCAACTAACAAACTAGAACTGCCCATTTGGTTTCTTAACATAAACTATTTATACAAAACTTAATCATAATTTAATATATTAATATTATGCTTAATAGTTAGTATTATTATGCTTACTTGCTAACGTAGTTAATATTATTAAGCTTTTGACCCAATTACGAAATATTACTATTGCACAATTTGTCAACGCAAAGAATTTAGCAAACAACCAAGTGAATGAACTGGTTGCTGCTGCGTTAACAAAGTTGTGCAATGTACGGGTACGAGGGTTGATCAATTCTGATTCACAACAGTATTCAAATCTTAAATCTAACATATAATTAATAGGCCCGACCAATGCCAGACATAACTAAGTGATAGTTGTAATTAATACATAAGTGGTGATAAGCAAAAAAAAAAAATTTTTTTTCAAGCAGCTTCATTCGGAGTGTTTAGTATTAGAGCCCTTGTATCTCTCTTTTTTAGGCGGATGTGTCCAGTAAAGTTCAAAATGTTACGAGCAAGCGGATTAGGATGTGACACAAGTTTAGTATGTGCCTGCGTATTTTGCAATTTCTTCAGTCACTAGTGGCATATTTAAATCACGATGTATATTTGAATTCTTAATGTACCATGGAGCAGATGTTATTAACCTTAAAATTTAGTTTTGTCTTCGTTGAATTCTCTCTACATTGGAAGCAGTGCCCCATAACTGGATACCGTAACACCATATTGGCTTTAAAACCGACTTGTATATTAAAAGTTTGCAGTCTAGGCTGAGTGTTAAATTTCTGCCAATCAGCCAATGTACCTGAGTTAATTTTAGTTTCATTTGAGTTAAGTTATAGTCAATTTGATGTTTCCATGTAAGCCGTCGATCGAGGTGTATACCAAGATATTTCACATGTGGATGTTGAGGAACAACTTGATTATTAATCCGAATGGGGGAGCAAGTATCTCTTCGTAAGGTAAATGTTATATGGACACACTTTTGTTCATTTACCTTAATTCTCCATAAGTTTAACCATAGTTCCATCTGGCTAATGTGTTCCTGGAGTTTTCGGGTGCCTCATTAGGGTTTTCGTGCATACTAAGGCAGGCGGTATCGTCGGCAAATGTAGAAGTGTGGATACTACTGCTCACAGGCATATCACAAGTATAAATCAAATATAAAAATGGCCCCAGTATACTCCCCTGTGGCACACCGGATGAGATAGTTTCAGGCATACTCATAAAGTGTCCTTCCACAACTGTAAATTTTCGTGCAAGAATGTAACTTTCCAAAAGATTTAGAATGTTTATTGGTAAGTAAGTCTTCAATTTCAAAATCAGGCCTTCATGCCACACTTTATCAAATGCCTAAGAAATATCAATAAACACGGCAGAACAATACTTCTTTTCCTCAAATGTTTTTCTGATAAATTGAACAAATATATGCGTTTGCTCAATGGTGCTATGCTGGCTTCTAAAACCAAATTGATGGTCCGGGATGCACCCATTATCAGTTAAAATTGAAGACAATTGTGTCATGAGTAGCTTTTCAAAAAGCTTTGACATTGTTGACAGTAAACTTATTGGCCTATATGACTCAGCCTTGGAAAGATCTTTATCTGGCTTTGGAATCATTTTAACCTTGGCAAGCTTCCAGCAGTCTGGATAATACTCCAGAATACTAAAATGGCATTAAAAATGAATAACAGGATTCTAATTGCAGTACGAGGTAACTTAATCAGCATCTGGTTACTAATTCCATCCATACCGGGAGCTTTTTTCGGGTTGAGTTCGGCAACTATTTTTTGTACATCACACATCGTAAATTTTAAGGGTCGAGGGGGTAGAGCAACTACACTCGGCAAATCAGCAACACCGGTACATGTATTTGGTGTAAATATGGATTTTAAATGCTCAGCAAATATGTTACTTTTTTCAGTATCGCTTCTTGCCCAACCTCCGGTAGATGTGCGCAGAGGTGGCTTAAACTCAACGGGTGTTTTAAACTTTTTAGCAGCGCGCCACAAAGAGTAATTAGATGCTGGTGTGACATCAAGGCCTTCCAGATAATTTTTGAAATATTCAGTTTTTTCAGATGCAAGCAACTCTTGGAGTCGTTTAGTGCACTCTTTAAATCTGATTTTGTGTTGAGGTGATCTGTGCTGTTGCCATTCCCTTCTAGCTCTTCTTTTTTCACGTACGAGATGTTCAACGTCTGTAGAATAAATTTTATTGAACCCAGTATGCGGATGGGAGGTAGTGGCATGTTCAGAAGCTTGTTTAATATTCTCGTTAAGATTTGCAATGTTCGATTCAATATCATTGGGTGTTCTTAGCGTAATATTTTCCGTGTAATGACTACTAAGATATTTTTTGAATCCCAGCCAATTAACACGATTTATCATCTTGACATATGGGTGAGGTAAAGCGCTTCTCAGTGGACTACAGATTGTAACGATCGTGGGAGAGTGATAAGACGACAGATCTAGGGAAGCTTCAACGTGAATTAATTCCCTAGAAATAATTTTTATGACGCCGAAATCTATAACATCCGGAATTTTTCGTACGTCAGTAGGCCAGTAAGTAAGCTCCCCACTTGAAATAACATCCAAACCCATTTTTGAAATTGTGTTGAACAACGCCCTACCTCTAGGCGTAATAAGACGCGAACCCCAGAACGTATGCTTAGCATTGTAGTCGCCAGCTGCTACGAAACAAGGTCCAAGAGATTTGTAGAACTTCTCGTATTGGTCCTCAGTGATTGAAAATCTTGGAGGGGAGTAAATTGAAGATATCACGAAATTTGTACAAAAATTTTCAATGCAGATATTTGTTGCTTGTAGATATTCTTCACAAATGTTGTCAAGAATATAGTGCTTGAGTCTTGACTTTATTAGAATTGCTGATCCACCGCATGCTCTCCCTCTAGGGTCCTTTGTATCATATAAAGTGTAGCCATTAATTTTAAAGAGGCTTCTAGAAGTCAAATGAGTCTCAGAGACCAACATTATATCAATATTTTTTTTCGTAAGGAAGTGCTCAAGTTCATTTTTATGTTGGCGTATGCCGTTTGCGTTCCAGAAACATATTTTTAACGTGTTCATGGCTTGTTAATTAATGCTTGAAGCAGAGTATTCTGCATTCTCAGCATTTCTTGCATCATGGTAGTCATATTTGTTGTAAAGTTGTTTATAGTTAGCACCCGATTCTCAATAGTAGCTTCAAGGCGACTAAAGTTAAAGCTTGAATTTGCATTCTTTGAATTATTTGGCGGTGAAACATTTGGTGTGGGAATAGAACTAGCCTTAGCAGCATCGGCATACGATACACGTGAAATAACTGGTTGGCTCACTGGAGCAAAAGTGGCGGAGTACGCGTTTAATGGTTGAGCTGGAGCTAATTTAGGTTTTTGCACCATAGCCTGCTTGACGAAAGAGTACACAGGTCATCCTCTGTAGTTAGCGGTGTGATTACCTCCACAATTACTGCATTTTTTTCCGCTTGATCTTTTGGTTTGGTACAACTTGCAGTACCGTGCAATTCACCGCAGATAACACACACTGTAGGTAAATTGCAGTAAGCTTTTGTATGGCCATATTCTTGGCAATTATGACACTGCACGGGACCGGCACGCTTATGTGGCTCTTCAACTGTGACTTTTCTGTATAAAAGGTATTTAAGGCTATAAATAGGATGAGTCTCGTTTTTTTTCAATTGTATATCATTTGTCTCCAGTTCAACACGAAATAGGGGTTGGGGTACTTTTTCTTTGTTAAATATGTTTGATACATTCTTTACCTTAAATCCGTGGAGGACAAGTGCATCTTTTATTTCTTCAGGGACAACATAAGAATCTATGCCCATCAATACGATCTGCAGGCCTTTAGCGCTCTTAAGCTGGTATGTGTAGAAGCTTGTTTTATTTGTTTCAAATTCAGAAACCATTTTGCGGAAATCCTTTTCATCATAAATTTGAATTTTCGTTTCATCGATGTTGCCACGTTTTATTGGGACAATGTGGAATTTATTTTCACCAATGACCGAAATTAATTTTTTAATAAGGGCATTTGAATTTTTCTCTCTCAAGTAGATTGGTGGCGGCTTCGATGTTTTATTCGAGGATACGTCGGGTTTGTCGTTCTCATCTTGCAAAATTTTAAAACGGTTTTGGCGATTAGTTGAGGATGCGCTGTTATCTCTAGACATCTTTGGAGCGGATGAAATTTTTGAAGAATTCGGGCTTCGCCCACGCTTTACCACGGTTATATATCTGTCCATACCGACTTGCACCTTGGGTTTTGAAATACTGTTATCTGTAGTGATAACTTTGTTAAGTGACGTTTCTAACGGCAGAAACGCCAATTTTACTGTGAGTTCTGAAGCTCTTAATGAAAAAAATAAAAATAATAAATCTAATGAAAGTGTTTTTTTAACGGCAAAGCCAATTTTTCGTCAGCGATCAACTTCGCTTTGTCCAATGCCAAATAGTAGTGATTCATTAACATTACAATTGCCTAGTACTTCTTCATATAAGTCAGTAATATCATCCCCTTCAGAGGGAATATGACCTAAAAAGTTTAATTTTTTAGTTTTAAACCGAGACTTTTCTTCATTAAGTACAAGATTATTCTCTTTAAATATTCGGGTAACTTGCTTAACTGATTTGTCATGTTCTTCTTCCGTGCACCCAAATACGATACATCATCCATATAATTAAGGCAATTACTACATGGAGCCAATATACTTTCTAATGTGCGTTAAAAAATTTCGGGTTCCGCCTTTACACGGAACATTAGTCTTTTATACCTAAACAACCCCTTATATGTAATAAAAGTTGTTATTTCACGGCTGCTCTCGTGTAGTTCAAGTTGATGGTATGCGGTTGTAAGATCAAGTCTTGAAAAGTAGCACCTCTTAATTTTGTCATAAAAGAGGCTGACTTCATAAATGCAGCTTGCAATCCAACACTGCAAAGAAATTAATTTTCAAGGCAAAGCAATACTTTATGGCAACACTATTTTGACAATCAATGAAATGCATTTTAGTTCATTTATTTTATTTATATTTTTTTATTTTTTATTAGTTCATAGGAGTAATACAAAGCATATAGGCCAAATAATATATTACATAGCATAAAAAAGTACCTTACTGTAACAGCTTGTGAACGCGCAAAAGTTGTTTACTTGTTTCATTGAATTATAAATTTTGTAAAATTAATTTTTTTAATGAATGTTCAGCAAACATGCGCTATTATTTTCCAAACCACCCTCGAATTGGCTTATAATACAAATTCAGTGTTTTAATAAAAAATATTTTAAGCAAAAGGAAGTGTCGCCGTATATCATTGTTAAATAGACAAGACTCAAGAAGAAAAATTCCAAAAACTTAAAATTTTTGTAAAACTATCGCAAGTAGGACGATGTGTTTTATCTAGGCGCACGGCAGTGCGCCAGGCCAAGTTCCGGCCAATGCACGCAGTGTGTATAAATACAGGAAGCCATTCGAGTTGTTTTTACCCCCCCCCCCTGATAACTTTTCCCTCAGCCGTCGTAAAATTCTAAAATTTAATTCATAATTAGAATGTTACCTCATATGCGAAGTTTGAAAGTTTTAGAATAAAAGGTTTCTGAGATATGGCGGTGCAAAAAGTGCATATTTTAAGACATACTCACTGACCACTGACCATTGCCCACTGACCACTGACACACTCATCAAATTGATGAATCACTTCCGCTATAGCTAGAAATCTGAAATTTGGTACACGAGTAGATCTAGGTGAGCTATGAACTAGAAAAATCTGAAATCTAAAATCTGCGCTAGGGAGCTGAATGGTGGTGAAAACCCGAAAATTTTTACTAAAGGTCCGGGACTACGCCCATAAAGCTCAGAAATAAAAACACATATCTAAGGCGTTTAACTCAAGTGATTTTATTGAAATTTGGCGCATATATTACAATAATACAAGGCTACATATTTTTGTTAAAAAAAGTGGGCGTTAACACGCCCATACAATTTATTTATTTTTTATTTATTTATTTATAACAATAACCAACCGAGCCCATAGGGCCATATATAGTTGGTGGACTACAAGAATAGCATAAGAATAATTATACATTTAGGCAACAAATAAACTAGACACAAAAATTGCAAAATAAAAAATAAAAAAAATAATAATATGTATGATTTTGAAATTGAAGACATACTTACCAATAAACATTCTAAATCTTTTGGAAAGTTACATTCTTGCACGAAAATTTACAGTGGTGGAAGGACACTTTATGAGTATGCCTGAAACTATCTCATCCGGTGTGCCACAGGGGAGTATACTGGGGCCATTTTTATATTTGATTTATACTTGTGATATGCCTGTGAGCAATAGTATCCACACTTCTACATTTCCCGACGATACCGCCTGCCTTAGTATGCACGAAAACCCTGATGAGGCATCCCGAAAACTCCAGGAACACATTAGCCAGATGGAACTATGGTTAAACTTATGGAGAATTAAGGTAAATGAACAAAAGTGTGTCCATATAACATTTACTTTACGAAGAGATACTTGTTCCCCCATTCGGATTAATAATCAAGTTGTTCCTCAACATTCACATGTGAAATATCTTGGTATACACCTCGATCGACGGCTTACATGGAAACATCACATTGACTATAAGTTAACTCAAATGAAACTAAAATTAACTCAGGTACATTGGCTGATTGGCAGAAATTCAACACTCAGCCTAGACTGCAAACTGTTAATATACAAGTCGCTTTTAAAGCCAATATGGCGTTACGGTATCCAGTTATGGGGCACTGCTTCCAATGTAGAGAGAATTCAACGAAGACAAAACTAAATTTTAAGGTTAATAACATCTGCTCCATGGTACATTAAGAATTCAAATATACATCGTGATTTAAATATGCCACTAGTGATTGAAGAAATTGCAAAATACGCAGGCAAATATTTAACAAAAGTCGAGTCACATCCTAATCCGCTTGCTCGTAATATTTTGAACTTTACTGGACACATCCGCTTAAAAAAGAGAGATACAAGGGCTCTAATACTAAACACTTCGAATGAAGTGGCTTGAAAATTTTTTTTGGCTTATCACTACTTATGTATTATTTACAACTATCACTTAGTTATGTCTGGCATTGGTCGGGCCTATTAATTATATGTTAGATTTAAGATTTGAATACTTATTGTTAGTTCATATATGAAGATACAATAAATAAAAATAACTTGCATTAAAAAAAAAAAAAAATATGTAGTTATAAAATTATTAGATGATACTACTACTTATAAATTGGAAGATAAATTGCGCATGAAATTAACTATATGTATTCAGAATCTAGGTCAGTTCAACTGTGAAAAATGTTCAACAAGCTTGCCTTTGAATGAACTACGAGTAAGATGGAATGCTCTTAAGGATCGTGGCAATGAGTTCCAACATTTGGCGACTCGTACAGTAAATGATCTTGCATAAATAAGACGATTTCTAATGGGAAATAGAAGCTGTGGGCATCTACCACTTTGCAAAAACGTAAAAAGTATACGGACATAGTCTGGACAATCTGAGAGCATAACATTATAGAAGAAAAGTAGTGATCTAATCTGTATAAAGTTTTTAAAACTGCAACCCAGAAAATCATTAACATACATTGAAACATGATCGTTAATTCTTAGTTGGTATATAAAGCGTATTATTCTGTTAAAGAGTAGGGCACACCTATTTAAATTTTCAGCGCTACAGCCAGAATATACCTCAATACAATACAATAAATTAGACATCAATAAGGAGTGAGCTATGCTCTTTCTAATATGTAATGGCAGGTATAAATTCATTGCATATAGTCTTCTTAAGGTGAAGTTTATTTTAGAAAATAGTTCATTAATGTGGTGTCCGAAGCTAAGAGTGTTGTCTAATAAAACACCAAGACATTTCATTCGATCGACAAAATCAATAGGTCGGCCAAAGATCATGATAGACAGATTAAACGTAGCACTAGACAGTTTAAAACTCATTGCTTTGGTCTTAGAAGAATTTATATTAAGTTTGCTGTTACTCATCCAACGTGAAACATTGGACATTAAAGTGTTAATATCATATTCGAAAACATCTATAAGCTGCGTATGACCCTTAAATAATAGTTGTATATCGGCGGCAATAACGAAGGCTTCACATTCAAAGCCGTTAAGTAAAGCAAAGAAATCATTCATATATATCATAAATAATAAGGGGCCAAAAACGGAGCCCTGCGGCACACCACTAGTGACTGGTAGGCACCTCGAATTAAGGTTACTGCATTGAACATATTGTGAGCGACCTGATAAATAAGACTATAATAATCTACAAGCGGATATAGAGAAATCGAAATATGTGCAAAGTTTGTTGATTAAAATAGCATGACCAACCTTATCAAAAGCTTTTGATAGGTCTAAGGAAAGTAAAACAGCTACATCGTCCTTATCAATAATTCTTCTAATAGAATCGGAGAGACTTGGACACGTAAATACCAACACCACCACCCTGTCGTCCAGTTTGATTGCCTTCATTTGAAACTGAATTTTCCCTCCCTGGTCTATCGCATCTGTAAAAAGTATAGCCTGGCACGGAGACAGTACTAGAAGATATGTGTTGTTTGAGCCACGTCTCACTAACACCAACGACATCAAGAAGGCATCCATTTAAAATATTACGTATTTCATCCAGTTTAGTAGACCTAGAAGACGTGCTGAAACTTTGACAGTTGAAATGGCCTATATTAAAAGCATTGGAACGATTATATAATCTAGAGCGCAAGTAATTGTTATCATGTGAGACTGGTCCAAAGTTTGAGCCAGATGACATAATAAAATATAAAAAAGAAAAAGAGAATTTCTATATAAAAAGTTAGAAATAAAAATAATAAGAAATTTAAGTATAAAAGAATGTATATGAATAAAAAATAGAAAAACATATAAATATTAGTAATTATATATAAAAAAAATAAAATAAAAGGAACTAGAGGAGTAACCAGTTGGTTGTATCGTGAGCAAATTCCAAAAAAATCATGAGATAGAGAGCTGATGATCAAAGCAAATATTCTCGTCTCACACTCATAAATATCCTTCGAAACAGATAACCCATCCATAAAATAAATTGTGACTTTAGGCTTGTCGGCATTGTAAATTTTAAATTTTTTGATTTTCTTTTTCTTCAGCAGTTGTTTACACATGAAGTTCATTTTGGCGGCCATAGGCGCATAGTGATCATTGAGAAAAACTCTAGAGTGAACATCACCATTGATTATATCGCTAAGCTTCAGTGTTCTTGTCTTGTGATATTCTGCCATTACGGTGTCACGTATACGGACACATTTAAACTTGACCAACTTACTTTTATTCATAAAACAGACGTGCTGGATATCGTTTTCGTTTATTGCTATACCATAAATATTGCACAAGTTCACAACAACATATTCGAGATTTGGTGTTGCAGCAGGTAAACCATTAATCACAATATCGGTCCTGTTTGCTCTATGGTAAACAACATTGATTGCTTCGTCTTGCTTTTTGATTTTTTTTCCATTGTGGTATCCATTTGTAGAGCTCGTGTTTGGTAGCTTGCTAAGTCGTTTTCAGTTTTTCCAAGTCTATTTACCAACTAAGCACGAAGGTTGCATATCGATCTTTCGATCAGCTTTTCACTCTCCATCCTCTGCAACTCCAGTTGATTCGATATAGCATCAAGCTTGGTATGCAACTGGTTCATATGCAGAACTAGGTCTTTGATGTTTGTAGGTAATTCGCGACACTTGTCGCATTTGAAAAAAATTCCAGTTTGCTTGGACATGGAAGCGCAAAAAACTTCAGACATGTCTGCACAGCGCAGGTGAAACCATTGAAAACACATGTCGCATTGTACACTACCTCCTTTGCCAATATCTTTATTACATGCACCACAAGCAACTATTTTGCCGGTCATTGTTGAAAAACAAAATTATATTATTATATATAAAGCAAAACAAGAAAACCACAAATGGCGGCAAAAGTAAGTAACAAAAACAATACAATAGACAGCGCGCAGTAGAGCAGCAGCAGCAGTGAAAGAAAATCCAAGTGGTATTCAAATGTAAGGTGAAATTTCATAAAATATCAGGATATACAATGCAATTATGGCGAATCAAGCACAAAAAATATTTATTCACAGATTTAACCAAATTTAAATAACAAAAAATTCATCAACTGAGATAAAAATAAATCTACTTAGCCATAGAGTTGCCAGAGTTTTAAAACTCCTACTTCATGTACTTCCGGTCAGCACATTTAAATGTACTATTTATGTAACTTTATGTAACTACTATTATCCCTTTCCAACGAAACTAAACAGGGAAGATAAACACTAGGAAAAAAAATTTGGGATTAAAAAAAGTAGGTGGAAAGATGCCCATAAGAAAAAAATAAATAAAATAGGCGCTAGTGAGCGAAAATTTGTTAAACGAGTAGTTATAGGTTAGAAAATTATGTACTAGAAAAATCTGAAAACTCAAAAATTATAAAAAAAAATAAAAAAAAATTATATAGGTGGGCAGGGCCGCTACCATAAGGTTTAGAATTTAAAATACATAAATACATAAATACATATAATACATTTCATAAAATATCGCTTTAACTAAAGCGATTTTATTGAAATTTGGCATACATGTTGCAATAATGCAAGGCGTTAGCACGCCCATACATTTTAAGCCTACTATTTCATATACATTTGAATACATTTGAATACATTTATATATTTATAAATTTATTACTATCTGTTTCCAAAGAAACTCGACAAGAAAGATAACTACTAGCCAAAGAAAATCTTGAGATTGAAAAAGTGGGTGGGTGGGTATCACGTCCATAAAAAAAATTAAAATTTGTGCTAGTAAGCTGAAATTTGATGAAGAAGTAGGTCTAGATTGGGAACTAGCTAAAAAAATCTGGAAACCTGAAAATTATAGCCAGTGGGTGGGGCTACGACCACAAAGCGGAGAATTAAGAAAACAAATCCAAAGCGTTAAACTCGAGCGATTTTATTGTAATTTGGTTACATGTTGGTATAATAAAGTTTTATAAATGTTCTTTAAACAAAATGGGCGTTAAAAACCCACAAAGTTTACCGTCCTATTTTATGCATGTATTTCGGATCAGCACATTTCAATATAATATTTATGTATTTATTATTAAACGTTTCCAGCGAAACTCAGCAGGAGAGATAAACACTCGCCAAAGAAAATCTTGAGTTTGGAAAAGTGGGCTTGATAACGCAAATAAGAATAAAAAATTTAAATTTTCGCTAATGAGGTTTCTAGCTTGTCTGATCTAAGCTAGAAACTAACTAGAAAAATCTTAAAATCTCATCTTAAATCATTAAGTTTAGAACTAAAACATGAAATTTAAATCGTTGGCGTAAGCAGTTTTATTGATATTTGGCATATATGTTTTAATAATGAAAGGCTATAAATTTTCTTTTAAATAAGTGGGCGTTAACATGACAATAAAATTTAAGTCCCTTCTTTCGTGTACTTCGGATGAGCAGATTTATACTACTTATGTAGTTGTCCGTTTCAATCGAAACTTGACACGTATGATTGGCACTGTCTAAAAAATTTTTTCTATTAAAAAGCTGGCAGGAATACGCCATAAAAATTAAATAATTAAATTTGCGCTAGAGAGCTGAGAGAGAGCCAGTAGGTCAAGATGAGAAACCAGCTAGAAAAATCTAAAAAACCAAATATTTAAACCAGGAGTGGCAGGGGCCAAGCTAATATTGTACTGAAGCTTTTAACTGAAACTTTAACTTAAAACTATCATCTTAAAAAGAGGACGATGATAATTGAGCGCTGGTCATAATAAAATCTTGAGATTAAGAAAGTGATGGAGAGTGGGGGTAACAGCCATAATATTTAAAGCTAGAATTTGAACTAGAGAGCCCATTAAGTTAAGGGGTGAGTTGCGTACAGGAAAAATCCGAAAGCACTGGTTGTTACATTAGGGATGTGGGGCCATGTTTATAAAAACTTAGCGCAATGTTATATGGCAGAGAACTGAAATTTAAAAAAAATTACTTAGGTAAGTTAGTTATCAACTAGAAAATTTAAAACACAAGCTACTCTATTGAAACTTTACATGCACATTTCACTTATGATAGCCTTTAATTTTGCATTTTCAAATGTACTTCATCTAAAAAAATAGGGGGATCACTTCCACTAAAATGTGCTCTATATTTTACTTATTTCTGCTCTGATTCTTAAATAATTAAGTACATCAGTCGGTCCTTGTATTGACACAATGGTCCACATATCACACTCTAACCCATTATTATTTAAACTGACGCAGTCATTATAAATAAAACTATATCAGACTAGAAGTTTAATGCTTAATAAGCTTTATTAAGAAAACCTTTCAAAAAGTAGTCAGATCCTCACAAAAACATAAATGTGAAAAAGGCCAAGTCCTTTCCAAAATTTCGGCCATTAAAAGTAGTGAGATAAAATTTTTTTTTCTTGGTTGGCACAATACCTATCACTGTAATATTCTTTGCATTACATAAATTTGTAACCGTAAGAGTGTAATATAATTTCTAGATAATCTGCTAACTTGGCAATATTTTCCCCTTGCTAAAAAAGATATGAATAATGCATACTTGTTTAGTTCTTTATATCGGGTTTACATCTGTGTGACATGTGCAACACAAGCGCAACCAACTAATTACTACTGAAAAACTGTTTGATTCAGACATGTATTTATTAAGTTAAACAGTTTCATAAATAATTAATAGACAATTTTATAGAATCCAACATGATTGTAAACTGTTTAAATCAATAAATACATGTCTGAATCAAACAGTTTTTCATTAGCAATTAGTTTGTTACGCTTTTTTGGGCAAATGTCACACAAGAAATTACAGATGTAAACTCAGCCATACAGTGATAGCTATTGTGCCAAACAAGAACTTGGTAAAAATTTTTATCTCACTACTTTTAGTTGCCTAAATTTTGGAAAGGAACTTGGCCTTTTTTCACATTTATGTTTTTGTGAGGATTATTTTTAAGGGAAGATAATTTGAAATGAAAATTTTGTTGAGGGGAATTTTTTAAATATTTCGTAACTTTATTTTATCTTTTTCTATTTTATGCACTTACAGGTAATAAATTTCTATTGGTTATTGGGTTTGTGTGCGTTAGAATATTTCATCATGTTACGTATGTCTGTATGGGTTGTGTTTGCATTGATTAATTTTGTAACTGTGTTTTTATATCACATATCTTGTTGTCTCTTTTTATTAAAAATTTGTGTTTTTGTATGCATTGGTCAGTTCTATTGTTATGGATAGAACTGTGTATAAATTATCTAGCAACATGTTTGAGGCAGTTCTGTCTATTTTTTTGACACATATTTTATAGCTCTAGTATTTAGAACACTTACATATATGCCTAATCACAGAAAAAGTCTTAAGTCAGTCACATTTTTTGTTATGACTGAGTTCCATATTTTCTCTTGTGACTCAGTCTTAATTTTGTATTCTCCTAACATAGTCACGACAATTCAAATTTTATATTAAACATTCCATGTTAAATGAAAATTATGACTATAAAAATTATGACATTTGAATATTGAATGGAGTTAAATAAAAAAACATACATATGTAAATATGTTTATAAAAACCCTGCAAATAATATTGGAGTACGTGGTCCAATCTAGATGAAACACACTACTTACATCATGGTTCCATGTAATGCAGTCATTGATAATCTCGTTTTCATACAAGCATTCACTGCTGCACGATAAGTGTTCTTTTAGTCTATAGCTATTCCATATGCGGTGGATTTAGGGTTAGTCCGATATAATTCAAAGTTGGACCAATGTTGTTCAACCCAAGGACATCGAAATGTAAGATCGACCAATTTTTTTTATGTATTTGAGTACTACACCTCTATGGAATAGTCTTTACTGTACTTACTCAGCTTCTTTCTGAATGCAAACAAAGTCGCGGGAAAATATTAGAATAAATATAAATATAAGTGTAAAACCTGGGAGCATAGCTGGCTCTTCTATTGTTTATGGAAATTGTACACTCCCAAAATGAGCTATTAGCAAAAATTTCGCATATCGGATAGAAAGTGAGGCATTAAATATCTATTTGAAATGGATTTTTGGTATGCTCCCTGAGCGTAAAAAAAGATGTATGTATATAAAAATTTCACAACATTTGCGTTCTTTGGTCATCTTAACACTTCAATTATTTGTCTGCAGATTATTTTAGGAGACGATAAAACTTTGTAAATGTGGACTCTTGTAAAGAAAATGGATTGGATGGTTCTCCATTTTTCTTTTAATAATTTGTATAATAAACATGTGCTCCTCTTCAACCAAATTTATATCTGTATACCACATACATACAGCCCTTCTGCCATTTCTAAATTAGTTTACAATTTAATGCCTGTCACAATTCCTATGATTGTCTATATTCCATGTCGTTATTTTAAAAATATAATAATATATTAATAATAATAATAATAATATATTAATAATAATAATAATAATATATTAATAATAATAATAATAATATATTAATAATAATAATAATAATAATAATAATAATAATATAATATAATAATAAATATAATATAATTATATTGTTAGAATTTTGTTTTGAGAATCGGAAATTTTAGTCTTTAGTCACAATGTTAAAGTTATAATTATTTTTCAGTCACAATACTTTATGTGAATAGGCATGTTAATATGTAAATCTTTTTTATTGCACGTTTTGGATTTGAAATTTTATTTTTTTTTTGTGTTTCAAATAAAATTTTATGATCATTTGTTTTTTTGAGTTTGAATTTTTATTTTTTAATTTTGTTAGTGCGGAAAGACATACAAAAGGAGATGAATTCTCAGATTTGTGTGTGCATCTATGGTTGGGAAAAATCGTTCAATTAGGGTTGTGAAACGCAGTTCCTGTTGTGTAGAAATAGAGTTGTTGTTTTCTTGTTAGTAGCTTGAGTCTTGTATGTTATTGTATTGAATTGTTTAGTACATATAGAAAAGGTGCACGGTCGAGATGTAATAGTTTATGAGGGTTAGAATTGTTTTTTTCTCATTTAAAATTAAATTTTTAAGATCGACTTTCTCTTTTACAGTTTATAATTTTTATTCGTCATCTCAAAAGGGAAAAATATGCATTTAACAAAAAAGGGTACAATAAAACAAGAAAAAATTCTAGCATAATTAAAATTTTGTTACTAAAGCGACCCTCTTTGTTTATGTAAAATCCGTATTTTCCTTTTCCATATTTAATTTTCTGCTTTCAAGTTCATTTGGGTCTTCTTCCTTCATTTTTAAATCCTACGTTTCGTTGGTATTTTCCGACTTTATTAAAATCTGGGAACCACAAAAACATAAAAGCAAAATAAATTACATATAAGTAATACTTCAACCTTATTTTTTATAATAGTTAACTTACATATGAATAATCTTTAATAAATATTTTACATTTTCAAAAATATCACAGATTTGTATGTGTAAAGAGTACGAAACACAAACATAAAATTTTATAAATTAAAAAATGTAAAATTACAAACTAAAAAATATCACAGCCGGATTTATTATTATTTAAACCGTCGTTATTAAACTAATATTATACTGTAGCTGGATATAGCATTGTCTTTGTCTTTGGTATTTATTACATCTGATCAGCGTTACCGTTGGTGCTACTAAAGTAGCAATTTGCCACTTTTTCGACTGCTTGGATACTATTGTGCTACTCTAACAAAATGCACCCAAATTTGATACTTTTTCTAATTTTAGCCTCTTTTTGATACTTTTTACTGAATAAAGATGTACTTTTTCCTACTGTCGGTTTTATTAATATATAAGTTATGTTGTTTTAATATATTGGCTTGTAAGCAAGCTTATAAGGCATTGTTTTTCTTGTGATGCGTGTTAAGCTTATGCATATCTTTCGAATAATTAATATGCCCAGGCTTGATTATATTCGTATGAGTATGTAAATATAGTTACATACATATTTACATATGTATGTAGGTATATACAATGTACATATATTAAACAAATTTCGTTGAACTATAGTAAATTTTAATCTGGAGTAATTCCTTAATCGGGAAAATAGAAAATTAATAGTGATACTTACAAATGTATTTAACAAAGGTAAATCAATAATTGTGTACACTATCCTTTCTCATATTCCATTTCATGAAAAATACAATTTAAGAAGCTGATATTACATTAAATTAAAGAGTTCACCTGAATATAAATTATTAGCTGGGTTTTGTATTAGTTTCAAAGCCTACTAAACTTATTTTTTCTTTCAGATTTTCAAAAATATTATTGCTTTATGAATTCTCATATAGTTTTTGAAAGTCTGTGCATTTATACACTTTTTTTCGTTAAAAGATAATAAAATTACTAAAATAAGAAATGATGGATATACAGGGACAATATTTAAAACTTCAATAAAAATTTTATGATTTTTTGCAATTTTGCTGTTTTAAAGTATTCTTTTTTTTAACCAAGAAATTAAATATTTTAAAATTGTTTTTACAGAAAACATTAGCTAATTTCAATACAAACATTTTGCTTCCTACTACGTTCAGATTGGTATAAAAATTATAGTTAATGAGAGTTAGTGAAGTAAATCAAAAACCCAAAGGAGGTAAATACGCAGAATTTTAAAAACGAACGCTGTAAGTATATAAACATTGACAGTTCACTATATTAACAGGCTAAAGTTCGTATTGACTTGTAAGCCAAATTACATGTGCTAATTATTATTAATGAACAAATAACATCAAAGTTAGTTGAAAATATTCTGACAATACATAGTTGCACTTTTTGTGCAAATGGAATATGTGAATTGTTTTGATTCATCGTATTTCAATTTGCTGAAAGGTTTTTTTGTAATGAAAGCTATAATTTACCATCTCTAAATTTACAGCAGTCTTAACATTGTCGTTTGTTCTTTACTAATTATGCACATGTTAGTTAATTTGCTTAATTTTTGTTCTACTTAAGACAAACTTTTTTGGTTTGTTACTGTATACTACAGTATATTTTATTTAATTTTTGCCACAAGCCCATGGCTATTAATTTTAGTTAATTTAATTATTATTCCTCGAACTTTATTTGTTTCTATATTAACAGGCTAAAGTTCGTATCGCCTGGTAAGCCAAATTACATGTGATAATTATTAATTTTTTTCCTTCATCACTATTATTCAGAGCTCGCAAAATATGCTCAACCAAATTTTTGTGTGTGGTCTTCTCACTCAAAAGACTAAAGGCCCAACTATAATATGAATAAGTTGGCTTGAGCTAATTCCAGAATTTAACGATAAGTCTGTGAAATACATAAGGAATTCAGACGTGACTTTTAGGTGGCCACAATGCACTTACATGCACTTAAGTATTCTTTAGCCACAGCTGCACATATAGGTATTTTAAAATTTTTTTTTTTAAATTTAGTTTCTTTTTATAATTACTAAATGAATGCAATTTAATCAAATTAACTTGTTGGAATATCCTAATCTATTAAAAATTCACGTATAATTCTATCCACCACTTTATTACTTGTTTTATTTGTTTTGCTACTAAAAAGTACAACAATGAACATACATAAATAAACTTATGTGTATGCGTGTATATGTGTATTGTAAAACAAAGAATGAAAATAAAAGTTTTGCTTTCTTTTCTAAGTTTAAAATAAGAAACAATAAAAAATATTTAAAATCAATGAATATTTGCTGATGATGTTTGCTTGAGTCTAAAAAATGCACAAACAGTGTTTTCCGTACGGAATGTGCGGTCAGTTTGGCACTTAGCTTAAGCAAATGACATTTGACGAAACTTGACGAAAAATTCCATAAGTACATTATAGTTTGCCACATACGTTTTATATGTAACCGCACAGTTGCTTAAGTTCGCTTATTCATATTATAGTTGGGCCTTTAAAAAAATGAGACTTAGTCACTCAGTGTCTGAACAGCAACCCTCTTTTTCGTTTCAATCGTGTTCCCGCTCCCGGGTTATGGGTTGAGCGTAACCCACAAATCGGTCTCTTACTGACCGCATGATGCGAACAGAATCGTTCCTTGCTCAGCTACTGAGGGTCAGTAAGTGAGCAAAACAAGTAAAGTGTTCTCAAAAAAGGTCTTTATTTTTGTTGTTGCGTTTACTTTATGTTGTTCCCTTAGATATGTCGTCACAGGCACTGTAACGGTTGAGAAATTTCAAAAAGTGGCACAAAAAGGGGATTTAAGAAATAAAAGTGGCACAAAAGGGGATTTTTATCATAAAAGGGTCAACTATTTTAGGAACAAAAATTTAAAGTATAAACACGATTTCGAGTTAATTTCATTAATTTTACTATGGATTAAATTTTATTTACAAGTGATATTTTAGAAAACACGAAACCATTATAAATTTATAGATAAAAAAACTAAATAACAATTCATGAATAAGAAATAACGAAATATATTTATTTGACATGCGATGACAAATATAAAACAACAAAACTCATATTTATTTGGTGCAAATGCCGATTTAACGAAAATATAACCACATTTACACTGGTTTCATTTGTTAGCAATAAAGTTTAAAAATTTATCATTATTAACATTATAAAGCTGTCATTTATTATACTTTGACATAAATTGCTTTGCCTCTATAACCAGAAACACATACCAAGGTGTATATAACCAGGTGGCAGTGCTACTTCAGCTGATAATTTTTTGCTCTATGTGGCTTATAGCTGACGAATGTCAAAAACTTCGTTTTGTTTTGGTTTCGGTACAATTATTCCTTCTATAAACTGGCAGTATGTTTCGTTTTCCTATAACTCGACCTTATTTTGACTCAATGCGAAAAGTTTTTGTAGTTTGAATTACGTTCTCGTTGTACCTTCATAGTGAACTAACGTCATAGCGGAGTTTTTTTTACATACATAATTAACAAAAAAATCATATAAAAGAAAATATTCGTAATACATATTATTAACTTTGATAAATAGGCTGTAATTCCTTTTTTAATATTTTTTTTCATAGTCATAAATAACAAAAACAAAAAAAAAACCGTAATAAAAAAAAACAAACAAACAAACAAACAAAAGTACCCTTGAGGAATACTCTATATGAGTACCTCAAAAACAAATAAATGTGAAGTGAGTTATAACGGCAGAAATGCCTATTTTACTGTGAGTTCTGATGCTCATAACGATAACAATAAAAATAAAAAACCTGATGACAGACTTACTGTGAGTTCGGAAGCTCTTAATAAAAATACAAAATCTGATAATACACTTTTTCTAACAACAAATCCACTTTTTCGACAGCGATCAACTTCGCTTTGTCCAATGCCTACTAGTGATTCTTTAACATTACAGTTGCCTAGTACTTCGTCAGTTAAGCCATTGAAATCATTCGCTTCGGGCTGTTCATCACCTAACCAAGTTATCACTACAGATAACAGTAGCTCAAAACCAAAGGTACAAGTCGGAATGGACAGATATATAACCGTGGTAAAGCGTGGGCGAAGCCCGAATTCTTCTAAAATTTCATCTGTTCCAAAGATGTCTAGGGATAACAGCGCATCATCCATGAATCGCCAAAATCGTTTTTCATTATTGCATGACGATAACGAGAAGACCGCTTCATCATCTCAGAAGTCTTTTAAGCCACCACCAATATATGTGAGGGAAAAAAATTCTAACGCGCTTCTAAAAAAACTACTGTCAACCATTGGTGAAAATACTTTTCACGTAATTCCAATTAAAAGAGGTAATATTGATGAAACTAAAATCCAAATATACGATGAAAACAATTTTCGAAAAATTGTAAATGATTTTGAAAAAAATAAAACAAACTTTTACACATACCAACTTAAGAGTGCTAAAGGCCTACAGATAGTACTAAAGGGCATAGATTCATACGTTGAGCCCGAAGAAGTAAAATGTGCACTTCTAGACCAAGGATTTAAGGTAAAAAACGTTACTAATATAATTAACAGAGAAAAGGTCGCCCAACCCCTATTTCGCATTGAACTGAAGCCGAATGACATACAATTGAAAAAAAATGAAACCCATCCAATTTATAGCGTAAAGTTTCTGTTACACCGAAAAATCACAGTTGAAGAGCCACGTAAGCGTTCAGGTCCTGTACAGTGCCATAATTGCCAAGAATATGGCCATACAAAAACTTCTGCAATTTACCTACAGTTTGTGTTATCTGCGGTGAATTGCATGGTACTGCTAGCTGCACTAAGCCAAAAGAACAAGCAGAAAAAAAATGTAGTAATTGTGGAGGTAATCACACCGCTAACTATAGAGGATGCCCTGTATATTCTTTTGTTAAACAGACTATGAGTCAAAAACCTAAGTTAGCCCCAGCCCAACCATTAAACACGTACTCCGCCTCTTTTGCTCAAGTAAGTCAACCAGTTACTTCACGTGTATCGTATGCCGATGCTGCTAAGGCTAGTTCTAGTCCCTCACAAAATGTTTCACCGCAAAATAATTCAGCGAATGCAAACTCAGGCTTTAACTTTAGTCGCCTTGAAGCTACTATTGAGAATCTGGTGCTAACTATAAACAACTTTACAACAAATATGACTAGCATGATGCAAGAAATGCTGCGAATGCAGAATACACTGCTTCAAGCATTAGTTAACAAACCATGAACATGTTAAAAATATGTTTCTGGAACGCAAACGGCATTCGCCAGCATAAAAATGAACTTGAGCACTTCCTCATGGAAAAAAATATTGATATAATGTTGGTCTCTGAGACTCATTTGACTTCAAGGAGCTTATTTAAAATAAATAGTTACACTCTATATGATTCAAAGTCAGCAATTCTAATTAAGTCAAGACTCAAACACTATGTCCTTGATAACATTTGTGAAGAACATCTACAAGCAACGAATATTTGTATCGAAAATTTTTGCACAAATTTTGTCATATCATCAATTTATCAAAAAATATCTCAGTAGCCATTGTACGGAAAATATTAACCTAAGAACACCAGGTGATATTGAATCTAACATTGAAAATCTTAACGAAAATATTAAACAGGCTGCTGAACATGCCACTACTTCCCATCCGCAGACTGGGTTTAATAGAATTTATTCTACAGACATTGAGCGTCTTTTACGTGAAAAAAGGACAGCTAGAAGGGAATGGCAACAGCACAGATCACCCCAAAATAAAATTAGATTTAAAGAGTGCACTAGACGACTCCAAGAGCTGCTGGCATATGAAAAAAACTGTATGTCTTAAAAATTATCTGGAAAATCTTGATGCCACACCTGCATCTAATTACTCCTTGTGGCGAGCTGCTAGAAAGCTTAAAACACCCGTTGAATATAGACCACCTCTGCGCACTTCTACCGGAGATTGGGCCAGAAGCGATACTGAAAAAGGTAACATATTTGTTGAGCATTTAAAATCCGTATTTACTCCAAACACATGTACTGGTGTTGTTGATTTACCAAGTGTAGTTGCGCTACCCCCTCGACCCATAAAATTTAAGACGCGTGATGTTCAGAAACTAATTGCTGAACTCAACCCGAAGAAAGCTCCAGGTATTGATGGAATAAGTAACAATATGCTGATAAACTTGCCCCATATTGCAATTAGAATCCTGTTATTTATTTTTAACGCCATTTTACGACTGGAGTATTATCCACAAAGCTGGAAGCTTGCGAAGGTCAAAATGATTCCAAAGCCGGGCAAAGACCTTACCAAGGCTGAGTCATACAGGCCAATAAGTCTGCTATCAACAATGTCAAAACTCTTCGAAAAGCTGCTCATGACAAAATTGTCCCCAATTTTAACTGATAGTGGGTGCATCCCAGACCATCAATTTGGTTTTAGAAGTCAGCATAGCACCATTGAACAAACTCATAGATTGGTGCAATTTATAAGAAGAACTTTTGAAGAAAAAATGTATTGTTCTGCCCTGTTTATTGACGTTTCTCAGGCCTTTGATAAAGTGTGGCATGAAGGCCTTATTTTAAAATTAAAATCATATTTACCAATAAATTTTCTGAATTTATTAGAAAGCTACATAACTACCCGAAAGTTTACGATTGTGGAAGGAGAATTCATGAGTCTGCCGCAATCTATATCATCCGGTGTGCCACAGGGGAGCATACTGGGGCCAGTTTTGTATTTGATTTATACTTGTGATATGCCTGTGAGCAGCAATATCCATACATCTACGTTTGCCGATGATACAGCCTGCCTTAGTATGCACAAAAACCCGCACGAGGCTTCCCGATATCTTCAAGAACATATTACACAGTTGGAAATCTGGTTGAACTTATGGAGAATTAAAGTCAATGAACAAAAGTGTGTCCATACAACGTTTACCCTAAGAAGAGATACTTGTTCCCCCATTCGAATCAACAATCAAAATATTCCTCAACATTCCCAAGTGAAATACCTTGGTATACACCTTGATCGAAGACTTACATGGAAACATCATATTGACTTTAAGCTAACTCAGATGAAACTTAAGTTATCTCAAATACACTGGTTGATTGGCAGAAATTCAATACTTAGCCTGGACTGTAAACTTTTATTATACAAGTCGCTTTTAAAGCCAATATGGTGTTACGGTATCCAGTTATGGGGCACTGCTTCAGCCTCCAATGTAGAGAGAATCCAACGAAGGCAAAACAAAATTTTAAGGTTAATAACATCTGCTCCATGGTATATTAAGAATTCAAATTTGCATCGTGATTTAAGAATGCCACTAGTGACTGAAGAAATTGCAAGATACGCAGGCAAATACTTAACAAAACTCGAGTCACATCCTAATCCGCTTGCTTGTAATATTTTGAATTTTAATGGTCACATCCGCCTAAAAAAGAGGGACACAAGGGCTCTTATACTCAACACTCTAGATGGGAATGCTTGAAAATACATTTAATTTTCCTTTTTGATTATCACTACTTTGTATTATTTAAATTATCACTAAGTTTTGGCCGACACTGGTCGGGCTAAACAATTATATTTTAGCTTTAAGATTTGATCACTTATTGTTAGTTCATATTTGAAAATACAATAAATAAAAAAAAAAAAAAAATTTGAATTACAGTTAAATTATGGAAAACGGAATTTGATTTTGATTTACTTCATAGTAAAAATAGCAGATATACGCGAACTTTTTTTACGAAAGTACTGATTATTTCTATTAAATTATATTATTTTTTAAGTATTATTTGATTTTAGTCATTGTTAACTTATTTCTGTTAATAGTTTTCGCAAAAGTTCGCTCAAGAGCTAGCAACATATGTATGTAAACTAAAAACGACTCAAATCTAATAATCCTTAAAATATAATAGAATTTTTGTTAATACAAGTAGCACCTGATATGGAAATGCTTAAACAATTGTTGTATGTTTGAAATAACGCATTGCTGATGGTAAAGTTCATTACACCATTGGAAGCAGCTTGAAAAAATGTTTCAAATGATATACTTTACGAAAATATGCAAAAAAAAAATTAAAAAATAAGCCTTTTTATGAACGGTCATCGCTAGAACCCCTAAAAAGTCCGATCTTTGATTTGAGAGGGGTTACAAAAACTTTTTTTCAGTGAGTCGGTCTAATGTATTCATATAATCTTACAATCCGTGCATCTCGAAGTTGATTTTTATTCACATATCTAATTCAGTCAGAGGAATATTCATTAAAAATTTTATTGGGTTTGAAAATTTATTAACAAAATCAGAGACAGTTGATTATTTCTTTAATCAACTCAAACTTTGATACAAACAGTTCAGCTTTCGTATAAGTTGAGATAAAAAAAAATAGTCTGTCATAAGAAATTATGCTTATAAAAGCAGATTGCCGCGAAAAAATAAATAAAGTGATGGAATTTCTAAAAAGGGTCAAAGTATAATAAAAAGTAGCAGATTTCGCTCATTTTAAAAAAGTGGCACTAAAAGTGTCAAGAATGTAAAAAACTGGCAAATTGATACTTTAGTAGCATAAACTTTCACGCTGGTCACAGGCAAAGTATTAAAGAGAAGATAATAATAAATAACAATAAAAATATCTGTAAATCAAACTATTGGTCAACGACGTGTAAATGGTAAATAAAAGGCAAAAATTCATGTGTACTAGGCTTTAGGACAAGAACGTATTACAAATCGTTAACTTAATACGAAAAGGCAACAACTCTTAATTTTTCGAAATCGATATTTTTACATATTTTGATAGACTATTACTAAACTAAATTAAAAAAAATTAATAAAATTAATACAACACTAAATTTGTAAAGTGTTTTTGATAAAAATTGAGTTAAAAAAATTTTGTATCAATATTGCATCTTTTTTGATTTAGTTTTTTCCTCCTCCTGTAAACTATGAAAAACATGAGTTAGGGCCTTTTCGTATTAAATTAACGAAATACTACAAGACACTCTATTTTTTCATCTACTTGCTTTATGCTACTTTCACTTAATAAATACACAGGGATGTTCTCTTATGAAAAACAAATATAATAAGACTTGCAAATTTTAGTGGTTTAAGAATCTTAAGAAAGCCAATATAGAATATTTGAATGACTTAGTACAATACTCGAGTATTTTGTATTTTATTTATTTTATTTGTACGTTTGTTAAAGTTGATGTTTTTGTTCTATACAGTGAATCAAAGTCATATTGGGACACATACTATAGTCAGCAGTTTGTCTATTATATCGACAAATCTGTAAGGCTTAAAACAAAAGTTTTACTATAGTTTATTTAATATTCTAATAGTTTATTTAAAACAGAAACAAAAAGTTCAATACGTGTTATATTGAGAAATACAAAGCAAAAAACTTAAAAAACATATAAACTTCACATCAAATTAATAATGGGACAACATAAGATAAAGTAAAATCTTAATTGCTATAAATTATATTTAATATTTAGTTGGCAGACCCTTTTGCTGTATTACTGCCCTTAATCTATTTGGCATTGATTCCACAAGTTTCTGACAATATTCAGCTGATATCTTTGACCATTCTTCCTTTAGAGCCACAACCAAATCATATTTGTTTGATATTTGTCTACTTTTCAATTTTTGTTCCAAATGATTCCACACGTGCTCTATCGGATTAAGATCCGGTGACTGCGGTGGCGTTTCAAGCACGTGTGGGCAATTGTATAGCAGCCAGCTCCGAACATTGTAAGCTTTATGCTTGGGGTCATTGTCTTGGTAGAAGTAATAATCGTTTCCAAGACCTAGTTTTTCTGCAGTTGCAGAAAGATTGCTTGGTTTTGGAAGATTTTCGTAATTTTCCGCATTTTCATAGCGCTTTACAATATTAAACACAGTAGATTTCGGTTTATGTACTATTTCTGCGATACTTCTTGTTGTTTTTCCTGTTTTGAAATGCTCCATTATGAGTTGTCTGATATCTGGAGATGTCTGCGAACCACGAGGAGCCATATTCAATAAAGGATTTTTTATCTATTTAAAAATTTTCCGGTGACCTCAAGCTACTTCCAATTAAAATATATTTTGCAAAAAACACCGTTATAATTTGCTAAGAAAAGGAAGGTTGCCATATGTCCAATTATTACTTTGACGTGAAATTCACATGTGCTTGAATTTTTTGCCATTTTTTGTTCGTTTTTAAAACAATAACACAAAAATTGTTTATAATTTTTGTAAACATTTGCATTATTAGTAAAACTATAGTAAAAGGTTTATTTTTCAAATTATGGTATTAATAACATTCTTTAAATATACAAATTAAACGTCTTGTCCCAATATAACTTTGAGTCACTGTAACTTATTTTTTACTTTATATTATTAACATATTGTGTATTTATGTATGTATATATGTACATATACATACTACATATGTATGTGCATATGTACATAGTTGAGAAAAACAAATACTTTAGGTATATTCGATAACACTTTGAGTGTACCAGTAAAATTTTGTTTTGCTTTCCTTTCTTTATGTTTTATAAGTGCGAGTAAAATTTTGTACCTATTTGTGTTTTTTTTACTTTGCAATAGCTTGCTTTGTCCATTATTTGCATTTGAATTACGCTGAGAATGTTTAAAAAAGCAAATGTACTTAATTTCAAATACACTCGATGCTATGCCCTAATTTGTACAACAAAAACAAAATTAATCTTCATGTATTTTGTTCAATAATGTTTATAAAATAAAATAATAAAAACAACAAATCGCAACACACATACATACATACCTGCTCAAACAGCGTTTGCCAAGATTTTACAAAATAAAGGGACTGGAGTGAGCACGAGCCGAACGTTCGAAAAAAACGGTCGTTGGTTGATTGAAGAGCAAGCCAAAGAAGAACGAAGTTTGAGGGGTTTTTTCGCGACACTGTAGCATCGTGTCAGTGGACGATTGTTTTTTTTTTCTGAAAAAAAGCACGAGAAAGACCAATTATTGCGAGCTCTGCTATCTAGCTGCACGGCAGTGCGCCAGGCCAAGTTCCGGCCAATGCACGCAGTGGGTATGTACTTATATTTACAGGAAGCCATTCGAGCTGTTTTTACCCCCCTCAAAACTTTGTTCCTCGCAATTACAAAATTTAAACCATAATTAGAATTGATTCAAGTTACCTCATATGCGAAGTTGAAAGTGCAAAAGGTGCATATTTTAAGACATACTCACTGACCACTGACACACTCATCAAATTGATGAATCACTTCCGCTATAGCTAGAAATCTGAAATTTGGTACACGAGTAGATCTAGGTGAGCGATGAACTAGAAAAATCTGAAATCCCTAAAATTTTAACCAGGGGGAGAGGCTACGCTCATAAAAATTAAAATCTGCGCTAGGGAGCTGAATGTTGGTGAAAACCCGAAAATTTTTACTAAGGGTCCGGGACTACGCCCATAAAGCTCAGAAATAAAAACACATATCTAAGGCGTTTAACTCAAGTGATTTTATTGAAATTTGGCGCATATATTACAATAATACAAGGCTATATATTTTTGTTAAAAAAAGTGGTCGTTAACACGCCCATACAGTTTAATCCTCCTATTTCATGTACTTCCGGGCAGCACATTTAAATGTACTATTTATGTAATTAATACCATCGGTTTTCAACGAAACTAGACAGGAAAGATAAACACTAGCCAAAGCAAACATTGGATTTATTGGATATGTAATTCAATACGAACAATATAAACTATAGTTTTGGCATTTTTTTTCGTTTTTGGGTTTTTTCGGTTTTAAGCATTTTTTTTAGTTGGGGGTTTTTTGAATTTATAGGCGCTTTCTGAGTTTTGGCACTTTTTTAACGTTTTGGCGATTTTTTTGGTTTTTGAAGTTTTTTTAATTTTTGGCGATTTTTATTATTTTGCCGTTTTTTATATTTTGGCGATTTTTTAATTTTGGCGTTTTTTTCACATATGTGATTTTTTTTGGTTTTGGCGATTTTTTTAAATTTGGCGATTTTTTTTTTAATTTTTGGCGATTTTTTTTATTTTGGCGATTTTTTTTATTTTGGCGATTTTTTTCACATAAACAATTATTTTGGTTTTGGCGCATTTTTCGCATTTTGGCGATTTTTTTCGGTTTTTGTCGTTTTTTTAATATTGGCGATTTTTTTTCATTTAAACGATTTTTTTGAATTTGGCGACTTATTTTAGTGCTAGATTTTTTTTTTAATTTTGTCGATTTTTTTCGGTTTGGCGATTTTATTATTTTCAGATTTTTTACTTTTACCGTTTTTGAAAATTTCAAGAGTTTACCTCTTACGGTCTCCAAGATATAGCAATTTTGCAAAATTACATAGTCAAAATTGCATTAACTGATGGACCACCCTTTAATTTAAATTTTTTAATATTTTAATGTTTATTGTTGTAGTCTTTATAAAAATACGCTAATTTTACAAATTTCAAGTGTCAATATACACATTGTCATACAATTGTATGTATATTACATGAGATTTTAAAATTTTTCGTCGCTCGTTTTGGAGCACCCTTTAATTTCTAATTCTCATGTATTTGTTGTTGTAGTGGCCAAGGTTCTACATACTCTGTCCAAATTTCAGGTCCGTAGCTCTTACGGTTCCTGAGAAAATACCGTGTGACGGACAGACGGACAGCGTAGCGAAAACAATAGGGTGCTTTTTTCACGGAACCCTAAAAAAGACGGCGGGAACTCGCCCATAAGAACGGAAAATAAAAATTTCCGCTAGTGATATGAAATTTGACAAACGAGTAGTAATAGATTAGCAAATCACTAGAAAAATTTGAAAACCCAAAAATATTACCTAGGAGGGCGGGGCTGCGCCCATAAGGCTCAGAAGTAAAAAGACATCTAAGGCGTTTAACTACATATTTATATATTTATTACTATCAATTTTCAACAAAACTCGACAGGAAAGATAAATAACGGCTACAGCAGGTATTGAGATTGAAAAAGTGGGCGGTATCACGCCCATAAGAAGAAAATAAATAAAATGTACGCTAGTTAGCTGAAACTTGATAAACAAGTAGGTCTAGATTAGCAACTAACTAGAAAAATTTGAAAAGCCGGAGTTTTTTATTAGGGGGCGGGCTATTCCAATAAAGCACACAATTAAAAGAGCAAATTTAAAATATTTATCTTAAGCGATTTTATTGAAATTTGGCACAAATGTTGGAGTTATAAAATTTCGTTGAAAAAAGTGGGTTTTAACACGTCCATACAATTTAAACCTCCTATTTCATGTACTTCGGATCAGCAGATTTAAATATACTATTTATTTAAATATTAATATCCGTTTCCAACGAAACTTGACATGTTTGATTGACACTGGCAAAAAAAAAATACTTGAAAAAGGTGGTCGTATTCCCGCCCATAAAAATTAAGTAACTAAATTGCGCTAGAGAGCGGAAATTTGATACGCAAGTAGGTCAAGATGAGAAACCAAATAGAAAAATCTAAAAACCCAAATATTTTAACCAGGAGTGGCAGAGGCCACGATAATTTTTTACTGAAGGTTTTAACTGAAGCTTTAACTAAAAGCTATCATCTTAAAAATGGTACGATGATATTTGAGCGCTGCTCATAACAAAATCTTGAGTTTAAAAAAGTGACGGAGAGTGGGGTCCAAAACATTTCAAGCTAGAATTTGCACGAGAGACCTTAAATTCAATACACAAATAAATCTAAATTAGATATCACCAAGAAAGACTTAAAATCCCGGAAGTTTCAATTGAAGCTCAAAATTAAGAATAAAAGTGTTTAAAATTAACATAGTTTTTTATTCATAAATTTATTATTTTGGTTTTATTCTTTTGTCTTTATAATTCTGATTAACTCTTGCTTATTATGCATTTTTAGTTTCATTGCACTCTTAAGTATTTTATTACAATTATATAGTCTGTTTGTAAGTCACTCTTGTCTATTATGCATTTTTGTTTATTTGTTTGTTTTTTGTAGTACGATCACCTTTTAGACATTAAATTGCATGCTAAGTATTTTGTTCGCCTCATGTTCATGGTCACACAGCCAATGAACTTAAAATATGATACATAATACCATAAATGCTAAGTATGTAAAATTAACAGTAAATAACATTTTATATTAAATTAATAGTAATCAATATTTCTGTATAAAATGAAGAAAAATTTAAATAAAGAGTACTTTTTTGTTATTAAACATTAAAGAGTCTACATCAAATCATTTCTTCAAACAACTCGGTTCAAGTACTGTTTGTTGTTGAATAAACCTTAACACTTTAACACTTTAATCCAGTTTATGTGCTGAGATTAAAACAAGCATCTAATTAACAAACGAGTTAATTAACATTTTGGTGACCCCGACGTGATAGTCAGTTTATTGATTGGTTAATATCATCTTTTCATCAAGAAAAAATAATTCAACATGAGCTCATTTACGGAACTGGTTACTTCTCAGCAGCAGATTGGTCAGCGGATCGAAACCATCATCCGCAACTATAAAAAGGATGCAGCATCGAGGAAGACGTCAACAAGCTACTTCCAAGAGCGATTAAGAAGACTGGACGAGGAATGGACAGCCTTTGAAGTCAATGACAGCCAAATTCGCGAGCTGGAGAAGATTCAACTCGACCATGACTACTTCCAAAAGGATTATTACACATCAATCCGAAATATCGTGCAGCAATACAGGAGGGAGTTTGAAGTATCAATGCTGAAACTACCTATGCCTGAAGACACGAATACAGATGATCAAATACAGGTAGAACTCGCTAAGAAAGCCACGGCACCAGTTGGTGAGCTGGTAAAACTTATGCGAAGACAGGCAGCCATGATGGCATCGGTCAATCGACTATTAACAGATGACGTTAGTCATGACGATGCCATAGCCGCCACCAGGTTATGGCAAGACATTGAGGAGCTACACTACAAAATCTCAGAAATATGTGATGAAGGAAATCAGAATGCATACAATATGGAGAGGTTTATTCAACTTGAAGGGCAGGTCCGAGCAGCCTCCAGAAGACTTAGAGACAACACAGTTCAGAGTAATCATGGGCAAAACATTGGGCATCCAGACACATTGACAGTACCTATTCCGAAAATCACTATACCCAAATTTGATGGAAACCAGATGAAATGGCAGGAATTTCATGATCTATTTTTATCACTGGTTGTCAATCAACCAATGACAAGAGTCCAAAAAATTTGGTACTTAAAAACACACTTAGTAGGAGAGGCAGCAAACTTGATAAAACATTTTGCTGCAACAGAAGAAAATTTTGAAGCCGCATGGACGATGGTCATAGACCGCTACAACAGCAAGAGATTACTAGTCAGCAGATTAGTTCATGAATTGGTCGAAGATGCAGATGATAGAATAAGTGACAACTTTAAAGAGCTTCATGACAAGACTCAAGAGTGCCTTTTAGCACTACAGAACCTTCAAATTGATACATCATCTTGGGACCCGCTTCTGCTGCACTTATTACTAAAAAGGCTAGATCGAAACACACGATTTCGCTTTGAACAGTCTCTATTACAACCACGAGAAGTTCCAACAGTTAAAGAATTTTTGATGTTTTTGGAAAAACACTTCCAGTCCATTGAAGCAATGGGGGTCAAAAAGAAACACCCAATTTCGAAGGTTTGCACTTCAGTGGTAACTCAAGACGATTCCTGTGTCATGTGCAGAAACGGTAAGCACCCCTTATTTGCTTGCAAGATTTTCCTTCAATCATCACCGGTAGCTCGGCTTCAATTCGTTCAAAAGAAAAAATATTGTTTCAATTGCTTAAAACAGGCCATAACGTAAAGAATTGCATTTCTAGAAGCTGCATGAAGTGTAACGAAAAACACAACACACTTCTTCACCTAGAAACCTCAGAACAAACCAGAAGCAACACGGCTTCAAAGAACCAGAACCAGCTTAACTCTTAATGCACAAGAAGCTGCCACATTAACCACAGCTAAAAATTCAAGTTCAAGCAATTACGTGCTTCTTAGCACAGCATTAATCATCGTCAAGGCAAACGGAAAAGAAATACAATGCCGAGCAATTCTTGACTCCGGATCTCAACTTAATTTCGTCAGTGAGCGACTAGTTAAGCGCTTAGGACTTTCAACAAAACCAGCTTCTATCTATATAAATGGAATCGGAGCAAGCAACAATATCAGTCAATATCACGTTACATTCTAGACTAAACAACTTCACGACGCAACTCGAAGCAGCTGTTCTTCCTCAGATAATATCTTCACAACCGTCACAAACAATTAACATTGACAATTGGCCAATTCCCAAAAACATCAAACTTGCAGACCCGGAATTCAATCGTCCTGATAAAATAGATGTGCTTCTAGGTGCAGAGTTTTATCATCAGTTATTTTCAATCGGACAAATAAAATTGGGCAAGGAGCTGCCGACTTTGCAAAATACGGTATTAGGATGGGTTATTTCAGGAAGGGTTGGTGAAATTCAGCTATCATCGACAACCTGTGGAATGTGTACTGAGGAGGAAATCAAGCTGGAAGAAACAATTACGCAACTATGGGAGCTAGAAAAGGTGGAAGCAGCAGGTAAAACACTTTCTACTTCAGAAAGGCTTTGTGAAAATCATTTCGCAAATACTTATACAGTCGATCAGAATGGAAGATTTGTTGTGAGACTGCCATTTTGCAGTAATCCCGAGGAACTAGGGGAGTCTCAGGGAATAGCATTCAACAGGTTTCTTGCTTTAGAGCGTCGACTTGCAAAGACACCAGAAATTAAAATGCAATACATACGATTCATGGAAGAGTATAAATCGTTAGGACATATGACCGAAATAGACACCAATTCCATAGATAAACCTAACTACTTCATTCCTCACCACTGCATACTCAAGCCTGAAAGTTCGACAACTAAATTAAGAGTAGTCTTTGATGCCTCTGCGAAGACTTCTACTGGTGTATCATTAAATGACTTAATGTACACTGGGCCCCAACCGTTCAAAGCGAACTCTTTTCCATTATACTCCGTTTTCGAATACCACGCTTTGTGTTTACCACAGACGTGGAAAAAATGTATCGACAAATGCTTATACATCCGGAAGGCAGGAAATTTCAAACCATCATTTGGAGAGAGAGTCCAACTGCAGCAATCAAGCATTACCAATTGAACACAATAACCTATGGCACTCGAGCTGCACCGTATTTAGCAACTAAATGCCTGGAAAAAATCGCAAAAAAGAATATAGCACGATGCCCTCTTGGAGCCAACTTTCTACTCAATAATTTTAACGTCGATGATGAGATGGGAGGAGATGATAGTTTGAGTACAGCAATCACCATTCAGCAAGAATTGAAGCACATGTTAAAACAGCATGGCCTAACTTTGCAAAAGTGGAGTGCAAATCATCACCAACTACTCCAAAACATCTCAACGAACGAAGAAGTAAACATTGATTTTAACAACGAAAATCATCAAACAGTCAAAACCCTGGGATTGACATGGATACCAAAAGTCGATGAGTTTTGTATAAAGGTATGTTTGGGTGATACCAAACGTGTTACTAAACGAACAGTTGTCTCAGATTTGGCTCGATTATTCGACCCGCTGGGAATTGTATCTCCAATTGTAGTCACGGCAAAAATGTTCATTCAGGAATTGTGGCAATTAAAACTTGAATGGGATGAAGCCCTACCAGCAGAACTACATACAAAATGGATGAACTTTCGGAACGACTTAACACACATAGACAACCTCAAGTTTTCGAGACATATCTTCCAAGGGCAGATTGCATCAGAAATGCAAATTCATACATTTGTAGACGCTTCAGAGAGAGCATATGGGGCAGCAATATACATAAGGTCAATTATAAAAAATGGCCAAATAATAGTAAGGCTACTATGCTCAAAATCACGAACAGCACCTTTAAAACAACAAAGCCTTCCCCGTCTTGAACTCTGTGCAGCACGTTTAGGTGCTCAACTAACGGCTCGAGTGAAAGAGGACTTAAAACTTGACGATAAGCCTATCTTCCTCTGGACAGACTCAATGATTGTTTTGACCTGGATTAACTCTCAGTCATCATCTCATCAAACGTTTGTGGCCAATCGAATAGCCGCGATTCAGGAGTTAACAATGGCCGAACAATGGCGACATGTAACTTCAAAAGAAAATCCTGCTGACATCATATCGCGAGGACTGTCTCCAAAGGCATTACCATCATGCAACTTATGGTTCTATGGCCCAATCTTCCTACATGGGCATGAAGCAGTTTGGCCACAAAGATACTCGAAGGCCACAGAAATACTGGAAGGTAACATGGAGCGAAAGAAAACAGCTACCGTGCTAGCAATTGAGAATACAACACCAATAATCTACAACGTTGATCACAAGGGATCATTTCGAACATTGCAAAGAATTGTAGCCTATATGCTACGATTTATTAACAAGACAAGAAAAATAAACACACGTCCAGAACTCGCCTTGACAGTAATGGAACTCGAACAAGCCCTTGTAGTTATTGTACGAGCAATGCAGTCAGATTTCGAAGACGACCTAAAACATTTAAAAAGAAGTAATGTAGTTAGTAAGGCAAGTCCTTTCAGCAACCTTACCCCATTATTGGATTCAAATGGTATAATTAGAGTGGGAGGACGATTAAGCACATCTTCCCTTTCATATGACGCCAAACATCCGATGCTGCTTCCCTACAATGACCCAATCGCAAAGTTACTCATGCAAATGGTGCATGAACAAAACAGACATTGCGGTCCACAAGCACTCCTGTCATACATTAGACAAAGATATTGGCCAATCAAGGGAAAATCCGCAGCAAGATCTACTGTACAACATTGTATACGATGCTCCAAGGCCAAGCCAAGGCTGCTCAATCAGATGGGCAACTTACCAGCGGCGCGTGTCACACCAGCTCGAACATTCATCAACGCTGGAGTTGATTTTTGCGGACCATTTTATGTCCATTATAAAGTCAGAGGGAAAAGGCCTCAAAAGGTTTACATCGCAGTGTTTTGCTGTTTTGTTACCAAGGCAGTACACCTGGAATTAGTGAGTGATCTTACCACCGAATCGTTTATAGGATCACTAAAAAGATTTGTAAGTAGGCGAGGTCAATGCCGAAACCTCTATTGTGACAACGCTACCAATTTTGTAGGAGCAAAGAATCAATTAACAGAATTATCAGAAACTATCCATTCTGGCTCAGCTCAAGAAATAATTAACCGAGAATGTACATCAAGAGGGATAACATTTCATTTTATACCCCCAAGAGCACCACATTTCGGTGGCTTGTGGGAAGCTGCGGTCAAGTCAGCAAAACATCTTCATATCAGCTTAAAAGTGCTAAAGGCCTGCAGATCGTATTGAAGGGCATCGATTCCTATGTTGCTCCCGAAGAAATAAAAGATGCACTCGTCCTCCAGGGATTTAAGGTAAAAAATGTAACTAACATAATAAATAGGGAGAAGATTCCTCAACCTCTATTTCGCGTCGAACTTGAGCCAAACGATATAAAATTTAAAAAAAGCGAGACTCATCCAATTTATAATTTGAAATATCTCTTATATCGAAAAATAGCAGGTGAAGAACCACACAAGTGTTCTGGACCCGTACAGTGCCATAATTGTCAAGAATATGGTCACACAAAAACTTACTGCAAGTTACCTTCAGTTTGTGTTATCTGCGGTGAATTGCACGGTACTGCTGGTTGTACTAAACCTAAAGATCTAGCAGAAAAAAAATGTAGTAATTGTGGAGGTAATCACACCGCTAACTACAGAGGATGTCCTGTCTATTCTTTCGTTAAACAGACTATGGGGCAAAAACCTAAATTAGCTCCAGCACAAACAGCAAACGCTTACTCCGCCACTTTTGCTCAAATGAGCCAACCTGTCACTTCACGTGTATCGTATGCCGATGCAGCTAAGACTAGTTATATTCCCACACAAAATATTCCGCCTCAAAATAGTTCAACGAATGCAAACTCAAACTTTAATTTTAGTCGCCTTGAAGCTACTATTGAGAATCTAGTGCTGACTATAAATAATTTTGCAACAAATATGACTAGCATGATGCAAGAAATGCTACGAATGCAGTCTACACTGCTTCAAGCATTAGTTAACAAGCCATGAACACGTTAAAGATAACTTTCTGGAACGCAAACGGCATTCGCCAACATAAAAATGAACTTGAGCACTTCCTCACGGAAAAAAATATTGATATAATGTTGGTTTCTGAGACTCATTTGACTTCAAGAAGCCTATTCAAAATTAATGGCTACATTTTATATGATTCAAAGGACCCAAGAGGAAGAGCTTGCGGGGGATCAGCAATTTTAATAAAGTCAAGACTCAAGCATTATATTCTTGACAACATTTGTGAAGAACATCTACAAGCAACGAATATTTGTATCGAAAATTTTTGCACAAATTTTGTCATATCATCAATTTACTCCCCTCCTAGATTCGCAATTACTGAGGATCAATACGAGGATTTCTACAAATCTCTTGGCCCTTGTTTCGTAGCAGCTGGAGACTATAATGCAAAACATACTTTCTGGGGTTCGCGTCTTATCACACCTAGAGGACGAGCGTTGTTCAACACAATTTCAAAAATGGGCTTGGACGTCATTTCGAGTGGGGAGCCCACTTACTGGCCTACTGACATACATAAAATTCCGGATATTATAGATTTTGGCGTCATGAAAAATATTTCTAGGGAATTAATTCACGTCGAAGCTTCCCTAGATCTATCGTCCGATCACTCTCCCACGATCGTTGCAATCTGTAGCCCACTGAGAAGTGCTCTACCTCACCCATATGTGAAAATGGTCAGTCGTGTTCATTGGCTGCGATTCAAAAAATATCTTAGTAGTCATTGCACTGAAAACATTAAGCTAAGAACTCATGATGATATTGAATCAAATATTGCTAATCTTAACGAAAATATTAAGCAGGCAGCTGAACATGCCACTCATCCGCAGACTGGGTTTAACAGAATATATTCTACAGATATTGAACTTCTCGTATGTGCAAAAAGAAGAGCTAGAAGAGAATGGCAACAGCACAGATCACCCCAAAATAAAATAAGATTAAAAGATTGCACTAAAAGACTCCAAGAACTGCTTGCATATGAAAAAACTGCATCTCTTAAAAACTATCTGGAAAATCTCGATGTCACACCAGCATCTAATTATTCTTTGTGGCGCGCTGCGAAAAGAATTAAAACACCCGTTGAGTTTAAACCACCTCTGCGCACTTCTACCGGAGTTTGGGCCTGGAGTGATATTGAAAAAGGTAACTTGTTTGCAAAGCATTTAAAATCCGTATTTACCCCAAACACATGTACTGGTGTTGTTGATTTCCCGAGTGTAGTTGCGCTACCCCCTCGACCCATAAAATTTAAAATGTGTGATGTACAAAATATAATTGCTGAACTCAACCCGAAGAAAGCACCGGGTATTGATGGAATTAGTAACCAAATGCTAATAAAATTGCCTCGTATTGTAATTAGAATCATGTTATTCATTTTTAATGCCATTTTACGACTAGAGTATTATCCCACAGCTGGAAGCTTGCCAAAGTTAAAATGATTCCAAAGCCGGGCAAAGATCTTACCAAGGCAGAATCATACAGGCCAATAAGTCTGCTATCAACAATGTCAAAACTTTTCGAAAAACTGCTCATGTCAAAATTGTCCCCAATTCTAATTGGTAGTGGGTGTATCCCAGACCATCAGTTTGGTTTTAGAAGTCAGCATAGCACTATTAAACAAACGCATAGATTGGTTCAATGTATAAGAAGAACACTTGAAGAAAAGAAGTACTGTTCTGCACTCTTTATTGACGTTTCGCAGGCATTTGATAAAGTGTGGCATGAAGGCCTAATTTTAAAATTAAAATCATATCTACCAATAAATTTGGTGAATTTATTAGAAAGTTACATTACTTCCCGGAAGTTCACGGTTGTGGAAGGAGAATTCATGAGTGTGCCCGAAACTATATCATCCGGTGTGCCACAGGGGAGCATACTGGGGCCAGTTTTGTATTTAATTTATACTTGTGATATGCCTTTGAGCAGCAATATCCATACATCTACGTTTGCCGATGATACAGCCTGCCTAAGTATGCACGAAAATCCTCATGAGGCTTCCCGATATCTACAAGAACATATAACACAAGTGGAACTATGGTTAAAATTATGGAGAATTAAGGTAAACGAGCAAAAGTGTGTTCAGGTAACATTTACCCTGCGAAGAGATACTTGTTCCCCAATTCGAATCAACAATCAAGTTGTTCCTCAGCATTCACATGTAAAATACCTTGGTATACACCTTGATCGACAACTTACATGGAAACACCATATTGACTCAAAGCTAGTACAAATGAAACTTAAACTAACTCAGATATATTGGCTGATTGGTAGAAACTCAACACTCACCTAGACTGCAAACTTTTATTATACAAGTCGCTCTTGAAGCCAATATGGTGCTACGGAATTCAGTTATGGGGCACTGCTTCAGCTTCTAACGTCGAGAGAATCCAACGAAGGCAAAATAAAATTTTACGTTTGATAACATCGGCTCCATGGTACATAAAAAACTCAAATATACATCGTTGTTGAGAACTTTTTCTTTTATTCAAATGAAATTATAAAACGCGACCAAAAAAAATAAAACAATGAATCACATAAATTCAAGTAAATTTATTAATATAATTCGATTTAGAATATATAAAATGATGGTAGAAAAATTACAATGCTGTGTTAAAAACGAGTACTAAAAGAAGAATGAATTAATAATGTGATTTAAGAAAAGAGTAAAACAAAGGTGAAAGAAAATCAAAAGAATTTGACAGTTCAAGCATATTGTAAAAGAAGGAACTGTTTAAAATCAATGTAATGATTTTACTGCTCTAATATTGAAAGCGCAAGTTCTAACACTCCCTCTCGCTTTCGATATTTAAAGGTTAATTAGTTATTTAATCCAAATTTATCCATAAAAAATATAAATTTATCTTTAGTTAACGCTTTTGTTAATGGATCAGCTAGTTGCTCGGCTGTTTGAATGTATTGGACGTCAATTTCCTTGTTGCTTTGCATGTCGCAAGTGTAAAAATACTGGATGTCAATATGTTTCGTCCTCTTTGACGACTCTGGAGTTTTCACTAAGGTGATTGCGCGTTGATTGTCACATTTAATCGGGGTAGGATCGGCTTGTGTGCAACCAATTTCGTTCAACAATCGTCTTATTCCAATTACCGCCTTGGTTGCGGCACATAACGCAACGAATTCAGACTCTGTTGTTGATGTCGCTGTTATGCTTTGTTTTCGAGAACACCAAGATATTGGCCCACCATTAAACATCACTACCCAGCCAGTAGTACTTCGCCGTGTATCGATGTCTCCTCCCCAATCTGCATCGCAATAGCATTCAAGCTTAGGACATTTTGAGCCGTAATTGAATGTAATACCATAATCACTTGTTCCTTTAAGATATTTAAAGATTCTTTTTATGCCATGCCAATGTATAGCTGCCGGCTGCTCCATATATCGACTAAGTACACCTACAATATATGCGATGTCGGGACGTGTGCATGTTGTGAGATAGAGCAGTGAACCAATGGCTTCTCTGTAAGGAAATTGTTTTTGATTGTCGTTGCTGCTTGCTTTTGAATATTTAATAGTAGGATCAGCTGGTGTAGAGACGGGAAAACAATCTTCGTGATTAAACCGATGTAAAATTTTGTTTGTATATGCGCTTTGGTATATCTTTAATTTGTTATTGGGTTTATCTCTCTTGATTTGTAGACCAACAAAGAATTCAGCCTCTCTGAAAGTAATTTCAAATTCGTTATTAAGTTGGTGAAGCAAATTTTTAATGTAATGAATGTTATTGCCGCATACGATGCCATCATCGACATAAAGAGCAAGATATGTCACTATATTGTCAACATTTCTTAGAAAAACGCATGTGTCTACCCTCGATTGTTTGAAACCAAGATTTAACAGGAATGATACCATTATTTTGTTCCACTGGCGCGAGCTTTGCTTCAAACCATACAAGCCACGTTGCAAGTGACAAATTCGGTCGTCTTCTTCGAAACCATATGGTTGCTCCATGTAAATATTTTCATCGAGAAAACCATGAAGAAATGCAGTCTTCACATCAAATTGGTATATCTCCATACTATGTGCTGCAGCTATTGCTAACAAAATTCGTACGGACTCGTATCTTACAACAGGTGCGAAAACTTCGGTATAATCGATACCTTCCTTTTGCGAACACCCTCTGACGACCAGTCTGGCTTTGTATTTATCCACCTCGCCATTTGCCTTATATTTAACCTTAAAAACCCATCTGTTTGTAATTACATGTTTGTCTTTAGTACGTGGTATTAGCACCCAAGTTTGATTTTTCTTTAATGCTTTGATTTCTTCTTTAATTGCTTTCAACCATTGAAGGTGATTTTCACTGTGCATTGCTTCATGCAAATTTTGTGGTTCAAATTGTAACACGCATATTTCTCCCATAACGTCATCTTCATCTGCGTTATCATCTTTAGATTTCGATCTTTTTCTTGTATTATATGGGCTTCGTAGTATAGGCAATCGAGGATTTTTATAATATCGTTCGTTGCAATTCGATTTTTGTTTATCTATTATATTTCCTATTGTTTGTATTTGTTGATCTTCTTCAACCACTTCGTTGATGCATGTTTCTCTTACATCATGTAATATGGCGCGCCTCTCGTGAAAAATAAAATCTCTGCGGATTAATACTCGTCTACTTTCTGGATCGAAAATTCTGTACGATTTACTATCGTCATTATAACCAATCATAATGCATTTTACCGAGTTCTTTTCCCACTTCGTTCGTTGATCTTTCGAAATATGTACGTAGACATCACTACCAAACACTCTAAGATGTTTTACTGATGGTTTTACGCCAAACCACTTTTCATATGGTGTGATTCCATCAATAACATTAGATGCTGTTCTATTTCTTACATAAACTGCCACTTGTGTAGCCTCTGCCCATAAATACAATGGAAGTTGTCTTTCGTGTAACATCGCCTTAGCACTTTCAAAAATAGTGCGATTTTGGCGTTCGATGAAGCCATTTTGTTCAGGTGCTCTAGGTGTTGAAATTTCATGTTTAATACTTCTTTCCAAAAGAAATTGCCTTACAGAAGTGTTGCAAAATTCAAGAGCCCCATCTGACCTTAACCTTTTTATTTTGTGACCATCTGATTGTACCTCAGCATAGAATTGCATCAAATATGTTAGCACATCTGTCTTGGCCTTCAGGAAATATACAAAGCAATATCTAGAAAAATCATCTTTAAATAAAATGAAATAATTCGCGCCACCAATAGACGGTTCGCTCATTTTGCCACACAAATCTACATGGAACGTCTCACCCGGTATACTAGATCGCCTTACACCAGTTTTTGGAAAACTCAAGCGGTGTTGCTTGCCATAAGCGCAGCCTTCGCAGAAGGGAATGTCATTGTTTGCCATGTTAAAGCTTAGACCGTCGACAATTTTGTTTTTATTCATTTCCTGCAATGTTTTAAAATTAACATGGCCTAAGCGTTCATGCCATAACATTAGCGACTCTTGCAATGATGACGCCGTATTTAATACACTTGTGCTTACAGCAAACAAATTCATTTTATACAACTTCTCGTGTCGTACACCATCAGCAATAACTTCGCTGCCCTTCATAAAGTACACATTTTCTGCACCTTCCTCGAAAATAACTTTCATGCCTTTTTCGGTGGAACGCATGATAGAAATAAAGTTTTTATCAAGCTCTGGAACTAAAAGCACGTCTTTCAAAATATGTTTAACGCCACTTCCATCGTTTGTTGAAACTTCGATATCACCAGTTCCTTCAACAGCAAGTTTACTACCATCACCAATTCGTACATACCACGAGTCAGGCGAAGTTGGAATAAAAGTTTTAAACAACTCCTTCTGAAATGACATATGATCGGTGGCACCGGAATCTGCGTACCATTCATTTCTCGATTTGTGTTCAGAGTTCGCCACCATTAGCATAAATAATTGTGAATTCTTTTCAGTTGATTTATTTGTAGGCTGTTTAACATTAGCCATTTTCTCCACCACAAGTGAATGCCTTTCACCCTTTTTTATATGTTCAGTGTCTTGCTTACCTTCTTGATCTCTCTTTTTCTTGAAGCACTCTCTTGCCCAATGCCCTGGCTTGCGACAATAATTACATTTGCCCGTACGCTTTGTTGTATTGTTAACGGTTTTATGATACGACTTTTTATAAGCAGCGCTGTAAGCTGCACTAGATACAGACGCATCATTGTTGTTTGTACGCAAGTTTAGCAGAGATTCTTCGTTAACTAAGTGATCCGTTAAACGTTCGATATTTTGCTCAGCACGAGGCACAGCATACCATGCGGTTCGCACATGATCATATTTAGCAGGCAAACTGCCTAAGATCTTTGCAATTACCACTGGTGTCTTTTGCTCGAGATCCATATCTTTAAGCCTTTGCGTGAGTGATGTTATTCTGGCGATGAAATTAGCCATAGATTCTTCTTCATCCATCTTACAGTTTATAAATTTTTCTAGTAATACCTGCACAGATTGCTCGCTTCTCTCTGAGTGTACCGTTTTTAACCTTGACCACATTTCAGCGGCTGTATTGCAGTCGGTTAAATATTTCAGCTGTTCTAATTCCAAACCACGCATTAGAAATGCTTGGGCCTCTGCATCTTTTTCTTCCCAGGCCGTTGCATTTGTTTCTGGCTTACTAATTGTACCCAAAATGTAAGGCCTCAGCTTGTTTTCGGCCATATAAATCTCCATCTGCCGACGCCATAGCTGATAGTTTTGCCCATTGAAACGATGAATTTGGTACGCCTTTTCTGATATTTTAGACATGTTTTCCACCACTAGCACGCTATTTTCTAATAGACTTGTATCAACGCTTTGGTTTGGAAGATTTGCGGTGATGTCTGTATCAGTTCCAACGGCCGAATCCTCTTCTATTAAATATTTGTGAGTAGAAAAATCTGCGTCCATATATCTATGCTGTGTATTGTTCGCCGGCTGGGCCCATAACCTGTTGAGAACTTTTTCTTTTATTCAAATGAAATTATAAAACGCGACCAAAAAAAATAAAACAATGAATCACATAAATTCAAGTAAATTTATTAATATAATTCGATTTAGAATATATAAAATGATGGTAGAAAAATTACAATGCTGTGTTAAAAACGAGTACTAAAAGAAGAATGAATTAATAATGTGATTTAAGAAAAGAGTAAAACAAAGGTGAAAGAAAATCAAAAGAATTTGACAGTTCAAGCATATTGTAAAAGAAGGAACTGTTTAAAATCAATGTAATGATTTTACTGCTCTAATATTGAAAGCGCAAGTTCTAACAATCGTGATTTGAAAATGCCACTAGTGATTGAAGAAATAGCAAAATACGCAGGCAAATATTTAACAAAACTCGAGTCACATTCTAATCCGCTTGCTCGTAACATCTTGAATTTTACTGGCCACATTCGCTTGCTCTTTTACTCAACACTCCAGATGGGATTGCTTGAAAATATTTTTTTCTCTTTTTTTTTGATTATCACTACTTATGTATTATTTATAACTATCACTAAGTTTATGTCCGACAGTGGTCGGGCCTAATACTTATATTTTAGATTTAAGATTTGAATACTTATTGTTAGTTCATAATTGAAGATACAATAAATAAATAAATGTATTAAAAAAAAAAAAAAAAAAAAGAAGTGTGCAACAGCATCGCTCACGTATGAAGAACTTGACACGGTAATCATTGAAATTGAAGGAATTCTCAATTCAAGACCAATAAGCCCAATGTCAGAAAACCCCAATGACTTAGCAGCATTAACTCCGGGCCACTTTCTTATTGGGGAACCCCTCAATGCTCAAGTTGACGTAAATTGCACCCAAGAACGAGGCAACTTATTGACCAGGTGGAAACTAGTAAGTCATCTCAAAAATGAAATTTGGAGACGATGGTCGAGGGAATATTTGAATGAACTACAATATCGACATAAATGGAAAACTCAAGCAAACAATATTAAAACCGGGGATATGGTAATAATCAAAGAAGACAACACAGCACCGTTACAATGGCCATTGGGTAGAATTATAAAGATACATCAAGGAGATGACGGTCTCGTCCGAGTAGCTGATGTTAAAACATTAACAGGCAACTTCAGAAGGCCTATTACACGTTTAGCACCGTTACCAATAAATACTGAAGACGATAACGAAATATCTGCACAAGACCAAGCAATTGAAGCAAACGATAATGAATCTGAAATGCCTACGAAAAGGACGCACTTCAATTCAAGAAGATAAGAAATGTCAGTCCAGCATCTTCAACAAACCGCGATTCAACACCGATTTTGAGCTGCGCTCAACGGGGGGAGCATGTTTAAAATTAACATAGTTTTTTTATTCATAAATTTATTATTTTGGTTTTATTCTTTTGTCTTTATAATTCTGATTAACTCTTGCTTATTATGCATTTTTAGTTTCGTTGCACTCTTAAGTATTTTATTACAATTATATAGTCTGTTTGTAAGTCACTCTTGTCTTTTATGAATTTTTTGTTTATTTGTTTGTTTTTTGTAGTACGATCACCTTTTAGACATTAAATTGCATGCTAAGTATTTTGTTCGCCTCATGTTCATGGTCACACAGCCAATGAACTTAAAATATGATACATAATACCATAAATGCTAAGTATGTAAAATTAACAGTAAATAACATTTTATATTAAATTAATAGTAATCAATATTTCTGTATAAAATGAAGAAAAATTAAATAAAGAGTACCTTTTTGTTATTAAACATTAAAGAGTCTACATCAAATCATTTCTTCAAACAACTCGGTTCAAGTACTGTTTGTTGTTGAATAAACCTTAACACTTTAATCAAGTTTATGTGCTGAGATTAAAACAAGCATCTAATTAACAAACGAGTTAATTAACAAAAAGTTAAAGGATTTACGAACAGGAAAAATCTGAAATTACCGATTGTTAAATTAGGGAAGTAGGACCACGTTTATAAAATTTTTATCAAAATGTTATACGGTAGAGAACTAAAATGTTGCAATAGGCTTAGGTAAGTTACCAACTATATTTAGGCACACGGCAGTGCGCCAGGCCAAGTTCTGGCCAATGCACGCAGTGTGTATATTTACGGGAAGCCTATCTAGCTGTTTTTACCCCCCTCATAACTTTGTTCCCTGCAATTGTAAAATTATCATTTTTAATCCATATAGGACTCACTTTCATACAAAGTCGTACGATCTATGAATTGTCATGAATTGTTATTGTCTTTTCAAATTTTTCATAAACTCCATCATACCTGGGTTGTATTTTTTGTAAATCGTATGACTTTGTATGCTAGTGTATCACAGCCTTTACAGTGTAAAGTTTACACCGAAATTTACTGTATCGTCGACGGCTCGTCTCAGTCTATATAAAATAGCCAGTGATGGTACTATTGTATGTTAAATTTAATGGGTGTATTTTGGCTTTTTTTTGTTGATAACAACATTTGTGTGAAAAAACAACTTAAAATAGTACATAAATATATGCATATGTACATACACAAATAATTATGTACAGAAATATATATGTACAGTCGAATCCGCTTTAGCGCAACAAGCTTTATTGAAAAAAAATCGGACTACTGAAAGCGATACAAATCTCCGCACTGATTTTAAACGCTGCTAGTCTTATTCAATTCGCTTTAGCGAAACATCGCTTTACTGAAATTGTATTACTAAAAACCAAAGGCAATCCCACAACTATGTTTTGTATGAAACTTGCTTCGCTTTAATGAAAAAATAAACAATGACAAATTTATTTATGAGAAATCGATTGCATAACTTAAGGCTGAAAAATTGTGCATGTTTTGTCCGTTAAAAATTTAAATGGCAAAATGTATTTTTCCTTTTCGCTCTTACGCTTTTATTGTATTTATATTGCAATGATTTTAAGCAGTACGCTTAGTTGTAAAAAATTTCAGTAATCCAAACTACGTTTTAGAGAAAAAATCGGACAACTGAAAAAAAATTCGATTTTAGTTATTTCCAGTACAGCGGAGTCGACTGTACATATCAGTCGTAAAGCAGCTCTGGGGGAGTCAACATCACGTGTCGTTGCCAATTATTTCTTAAATGCAACCAGGCCACTGTTGTTTATTGGCCTTGGAGAGTCTTGAGTCTCGCTCGCACTGGTTGACTGATCTGCCACGAATTACCGTATAATATTGCGGTTCTTTTGCGGAATTTCCTTGACAACCACGTAGCTACTTTCTATGTGAAGGCATATGTAGTTCGTCTACAGTCAGTCACAAAAACATTTTTAAAAATACTGTTAATAAATAACATCATGGACATATGGTCTTAGTCGCCGGTCCATTTTTGTGCAACCATATTCTGCAAATTTACTTTGTAGAATATGTCTAATAAATAAATATATGTTTATATTTATATGTATATAATAACCACTGTTGCCAACTTTTTTCGAAGAAATATCGCTAAAGTAGACAAGAAAATAGCTAAATATCAAAATTACTTGAAAATTTAGCGATGAATAGCTAAAAAAACATACATTTATTTTTAGGTTGTTTCAAAAATTTTACGGTAACTTGTTAACTTCTTTCGTACTTCACAAATTTTCCTACAAATTTTATAAAATACCAAATAAAAGTAATGTAATAGGTTAATAAAAGGCTTTTTTTTATTAAAAATAGATATACATATTAAAGGCCTGCACAGATATACCTATTTGCACCAGTTTTGTAATGTAACATGTAACATGTAATTCACCATTTCTGTTACTTCGGGACTTCCCTAGTTAAAAATCTCTTCAAATTATAGAATAAAAGTAGTGCTGACAAACCTGCTGGTTTTTGTATTGTAAGTTCCCGTGTTGGAGTATTACATTTTTTAAGTCTAATAAAACATGCAAACATAACAGTTATATAAAGCTCTCTTCAAAGGATTAATAATATAAACGTATTTACTTATGTATATAAGCACTTATCAAGACGGATGTTAGGCTGGACATTACATTAGCTCACCTTTAAACCTGCACAATTAAGGCGCTATTCAATCTCCTTTTTTTGTATAGTTTGCTTCATATACGTTAACCGCTTCTAAACAAGCTCACATTTTAAAGCGAATTATGATCGACAAAAAAGCGCTAGAATTCCCGCTAATAGCTAAATAAATCATAGTTTTTACCGCAAAATGCACTTAAACATCGCTAGATTTTACGAGAAAATAGCTGAATTGGAAACAGTGATAATAACGAAATACATCCCAGTGAAAAAAAATGGAAGTCATTCTAGCGGAAGTACATTTTCATTGCTTCCAAAAAATCGATATTTTTAATTTGCCAAGAGTGAGTAAAAAACCATGTAGAAGCTTTTGTTAATCACACAAAACCTTGTAACTCCTCCATAGTGTTAGAAAATACTCACCAGAATTTAAAAAAATTTATTTTTTTAAAGAAATTTATGAACTATTTTTAGTCTAAAATTTAAAAGTTATTTGCTTAAATTTACATGAAAACACTGTTTCGGGCTTAAGTTCGTATAAAAAGAAACGAATTGTTAAAAAAAGGCAACTATTTACCATTTTTCCTAGATGAAAATATTATCATAGAACACAAAAAAGGGAATTTTTCTTAATATCGCTTCCAATTCAGTGACCAGGCATCGAAAAAGAGAACTTCTTGCAATGACAACCCTATGTAAAAATCATTAGATCGGATCGAAATTTGCACTACTTCCGCATCGTAAACTGTACATTTTCATGACTTTTTTGGAGTCTCTTTTTTTACTGGGATAATTACAATAAATTCATATAACCTCATATGCGAAGTTTGAAAGTTTTACAATGAAAGGTTCAGGAGATATAGAGGTGCAAAAAGTACATATTTTAAGACATACTCACTGACCACTGACACACTCATCAAATTGATGAAGCACTTCCGCTATTGCTAGAAAGCTAAAATTTGATATTTAGGTGAGCAATGAACCAGAAAAATCTGAAAACCCGAAAATTTTAACCGGGAAGGCGGGGCTACGCCCATAAAAATTTAAATTTGTGCTATTGAGCTGAAATTCGATTCGATTCGATGAAATTCTAGGTATGAAATAAAATAAAAAAATTTGAAAACCTGGAAGTTTTGGCCAGGTGGGCGGGGCTACGCCCATGAAAGTCAGTATTAAAAAAGCTAATATAAGGCGCTTAATGGAGCTATTTTATTGAAATTTGGCATATATACTGCCATAATGCAAGGCTATAAATTTGTTATTAAAAATAGACGGCGTATATACAATTTAAATCTCATTTTAATGCCCTGCGGCTCAGCATATTTAGATATACTATTTATGTGGTTATTATTATCCGTTTGCAACGAAACTTGACACGAATACTAAGCACTGGCCGAAAAGAATTTTGAGTTTGGAAAAGTGGGCAGGGTTACGCCCATAAAAATTAAAAGTTGCGCTAGGGAGATGAAATTTGATATACACGTAGATCTAGGTGAGAAACCAACTAGAAAAATCTGAAAACCTAGAAATTTTAGTTAGAGGGGTGGGGCTGCGCCCATAAAAATTAAAAATCAATAGTTGCGCTTATGAGCTGAAATTTGATACACAAGTAGGCCTAGGTGAGAAACCAACAAGAAAAATCTGAAAACCCAAAAAATGTTATCAGAATGGGAGGGGCCACGTTAATATTAATTTGAACTAAAAACTTAATATACAGCTTTTAATTCAAGCCAATTTAGTGAAATCTTGCATACGCGTTGCACGTGCACTAGACTTTAAAGTATCACCTTAAAAAGTGGGCGTGATCATTCCCATAAAATGTTAGTCTTGTGTTTAATATACTTTGGTCTAGGATATTTTAGAAGAAAATTAGCATGAATTATAAGCGATGCTCACAACAAAATTTTGAGTTAGAAATAGTTGAAGAGGTAATGCTGATAAAATTTAAAGTTATAAATGGCGCTGGAGAGCTGAAATTTTATACACAAATACATAAGTGTAGCTGCGTAAGCCAATGGGAAAATCTTAAAACAAAAAAGTTTTACCCGGTATACGGATCCACGAAGTTAAAACTCCAGCGAGCTTAAATTTGATACACAAATAAATTTAGTTCAGAAATCACTAAGAAAAATCTCAAAAACCAGAAGTTGCCATTAGGTGGTGGAAATAAGCACTTCAAATTCAAAATTAAGATAAATTGTATTCAAAATAAAAGTTTCCTATTTTGAAAAGAAGCCGTGACTTCACCCATAAATCGTAGCACAAATAGTAATTGATGTACTCAATCGGAAAATCCAAAAATTAATGCACCATCTACCGTATTGAAACTTTGCATGCGCATTGGGAAAATAGACGGCGTCACGTCCACTAAAATTTACGCTGTATTTTACATGTTTCTTTCCAGGCGACTCTTACCAAATTGCGTACACACTAGTGACCTGTTGTAATTACACAATAGTGCATTTTTAAGGTCTACAATCCAATACCCATCACGCTCTAACCCATTATTTTATTCAACTATGCCATTTTCAACTGGCACAGTGATCATTAATAGAAATAAGACATACTAGAAATTTTAAGTTTAAAAAGTGTTATTATGGAAAATTTTTCAGAAAGGAGTCAGATCCTCAAAAAAGGCCAAGTTCCTGTCCAAAATTTCGTCCATTAAAAGTAGTGAGATATAAATTTTTACCAAGTTTTTGTTTGCCACAATACCTAACACAGAAATATGTTATGTATTATATAAATTTTTATTCGTAAGGGTGTCAAATAATTTAAGTTTAGGACAACAACAAATTAAACAATTGTAATGGGCTATTTGATTTAATAATTTTGGAAAAATAAAATATTACTCGTAAGCTTATATAATCCTTAAAACTTAATTTCAGAAATATAAAAACACTTGATTAAAATTTATGTGGAAATATTTAAGGATTTTGGTCGATATCGAGTCCTTCAATTTGTTACTGGGGTTACATTGTAACTCGAATCGAAATAAAATGAATTCTGAAAGAATTTTCTTTTGTTTCAATTGTAAGTTAATTATATATTTACATGTATTTATGTATATATATATATACATATGTATGTACCTATATATGCGTATAAATATGTATGGATGTGTCAATAAACTACCAAAAACTATTTATGTATGCATACATACATACAGAAAGTCTTATGTACATATTTATATACAATTATACTCCTCGTTTAAGGAAAAAGTCGTTTCATCTTTTCTCTGGCCATAAAACTGTTTTAATAAAACAATTGATTTTTTAGGCGTTCATCTGAATTTATTTTCCTTTCTTTTTAAACCGTATTTTATATGAATTAAATATTTTGATATATATATATATATATATATATATTTATATTATTTATATTTATTAGCGCTTAAAGTTTCCACTTCAGCATTTGAACATTGCAATGTTAATAGTCCTGGAGCAAATCTTGACAATTTCAGAAATGGATTATCATTAGTAGAATTTCTATAATTATAAACTTCAATCCAAAATTTATCAGTTCTGAGCAAATTTTTCCAATTATGTAGCTTTAAATTTCCGGTACTTCCCTCTATTTCTTCAATTTCACCATACCAGCAAAAATTACCGCTTAGCAGCAGAGTGTTTGTAAGCCAGCTAGAAGCAATACATTCAGCTTCCAAAAAGCCATGCATTTTTTGCCTTACTAAATCGTTTCACAGAAGTAATGATGTGTAGATTTTTGTACTCAGATGCAAAAGTTACTGGTTTACAATTTTTGTTACTTTTTTCCTCTTTTTTTTAGAGAGTCCGCTTTAAAATATTGCTTTTCAGAAGCTTTCGTTATCAAGAAAGCAATAATTTGCTTCCCTCAGTTGTCAGTTCCTCCAAATCAGAATTCTTTTTTGCTGGGATTATTGTAATTAAATTATTTTATAACGAGTGTGGATTCCCTATAATTTCTAGAGAAATAATCTTAACGCTGAATAAACAAACTTTATTTTATTTTAAAATTATTTGGTAATTTGGGTATAATTTCATACGTACAATTAATAGTTTTTTTTCGTAATAGCAATTTTTTCTTACTGTGAAAGAGAAAGTTGTTCTTCCTCTGTGTTTCACCCAGCTAAAGTACCATTCTGCAAAGGAAACTTTGCGTATCTAAAAGGAATGCAATCAGACAGAAAAGTGGAAAATGCCTGCTGGGTGTTTTGTATAAAGCCACCAGACTATCCCAAATTAATATTTAGTGGATTTGTAAAATACAGTAAAGGCACTAAAATCAAAGGTAAAAAAGCACCAATTTATTGCCTTTTTAAAAAAGCAAAAAAAAAAAAATTCCGGACTGATGAATTAAAAAGCACTAAATCTAGTGCGAAAAGCACTAAATTGGTAAGCTGCACACGCAGCACGAAGGTGTCGTGTAAACGACAAGATTCAAAATCATGATTCAGAGAGCGAAGCATGTAATTCAACTCGTCATCTAAACATACTATAATATTCTTCAAAATCGAATTTAATTGTTACTTCGCGACGAGGATTGCCAATGTAATAACTCAGATAAATTATGGAAAGACACGAATGAATAGTGTGTTAAATTTACTTTATTAAACACAAATTGTTACGAATCAATTCAAATCTAATCTACATATATGATTGGGTGGGTAGGATTGTCGACGTAATATGTAGCCATATGGATTTGTGGGTGTGTCTGTCTGTAGGAGCTTAAAGCTGGTCGTGATTAGTGAGGGGTGAGGATGTTGTTGAGGTAGATGGATTGTTTGTATGCATATATGTCTGTGAGAAGATAATTGTGATTTATTAAGGGCGAGGTGTTCTTTTAATATGTACCGTGGGAATCTATGTCTATATATGTCTGGTGGGGGGGGTTTAAGACTGGGGGAGACTATAAAGCTGGTCGTGATTTGTGAGGGGTGGGGTGTTGTTAAAATTTTCTTGGTGGTTTTTTTAGGTGAATTCTGTTATGTGTGTGTGTGTGTGTGTTTCTGTGTCTGTGTGTGATTTCTTCACGCTAATAAATTAATAATCATTTTATTTAATTATCTTATTTATGTATAAAATGTTCTCATATACACCCTAATACTTGGGTGTGGGTGGTCGAGTTTGTCTCTCCTTGAAAAGTTTATATTTTGTTTATTTGTTTAATAAATATATATTTGTTTATATTTATGTATATATGTACGTTTATATGTATGTATGTACGATCGTAGGAATTTGTACATGGAATATTTTGTGACTGTGTAGAATCCAAACGTTATGTATGTATGTATGTATACATTCATATTTTGCAACATAATCATTTCTTTAGCTACGACTATTTTAAAGCAGCAGAATTTCAACCAAGTACAATCATCAGTAGAGAAACAAAAAAGTAAAAATTTGCAAGTAAGCAATAAAGTTAACTCTCCTCCTCCCCACTTCCTTCTCATTCATTTATGGGGTTTGTATTTGAAATAAGAAAATACTTGTACATTCTTTTATTTTGTACTCATTTATTGTTTAACATTTTTTTAAAGTTTATAATAATACATACATATGTAAATTCATATTTTAAGAAGTAAAAAAGTTCATTTAAAGCAAGACATTTCTTTTGTTAGGTTAGGTTAGGTAGGGGTGGCAGTCAGAAACCCGGACTCACTTAGACCGTTTTGGTCCATTGTGATACCACGGAGACTCTGCTTATGCGGAGTCCCCACCATCGAACCATCCAGAGCTCAGCATAAAGCTGCTAATACGTTGAAGTTTAACACCAGCAACGTCAGAAAGTTCTCTGAATTCAAGAGCGCCCATTGTGGCCATTCTCTTTCCTGCAAGTCCAGGACAGTGACAAAGAAAATGTTCTATGCTTTCCTCTATATCAATATCTTGGCAGCTACGGCAAAATTTGTTGTGTTCAACCCTTAGCCTTTGTGCATGCCTACCTATGAGACAGTGTCCGATTAACACGGGCACTACAATCGAGATTTGTTTCGTATTCTTTGAAATTAGGTAATCCGTACCTTCTCTATTTAGGTGAGTCCATAACTGCCTTGTGATCACGCAATCATTTCTTATGACCCACCTTCTATTTGTTTCATCCTCTGTCTTGCGCCTAAGTCTGAGTTTGCAAGAGAGTAGGGTAGACCTACACATTCCAAATCCGGTGGAACCTGTAAGGTTGTCCCAATTCTAGCAAGCTCGTCAGCCCTAGAGTTCCCCTGTAAGCCTCTATGCCCCGAGATCCAGATGATCCTAATATCAAACTGCTCTGCCATCTCATTTAGAGATGATCGGCAGTTGAGGGCTGTTGTTGTTCTTAGAAGCGAGGATTCGAGGGCCGTAATAGCTGCTCGACTATCGGTGTAAATGTTAATTAAACTCGTTGAAGTGACATTCACTTTTAACCAGTTCGCAACTTCTCTTGTAGCAAGGATCTCTACCTGAAAGACACTGCAGTGATCCGGAAGTCGCCTTGCAATACGAAGACCTAAAGCCCTCGAAAAGACCCCATAGCCAACACCCTCATGTGTTTTGGAGCCGTCCGTATAAAAATCAACACTTTCTTCTACCTGGAGCTCTATTCATCCACATTTCTGTAGATGGTATCCAGGTTTTATAAAGACGTTCGTGTAGTAGAGCAGGGGAGGTTTGGTCAATCCTCCATCCCCTAACTTCACCATCGAGTATTCTGCAGTGGCCGGTTCCATTTCCGTTCCACAGAGAAACACATCTAAGACGGATTGCCGAGGACGTTGCCATCTCCTTCCCTACTAGATCTAATGGTAGTAGATGAAGAAGCATCCCCAGTGCATCCGTAGGAGTGGTGCATACAAGGATGCAAGTCTTTGCACCTTGTGTAAGGTATATAGATACGTCTTTTTCTCCAGGGATGGCCACCACACGATGATGCCATACATGAGAATTGGACGTACTATTGCAGTATAGATCCAATGAACAATTTTTGGGGTAAGACCCCAATTCTTCCCAATGAATTTTTTGCATAGATATAGTGAAATTGTTGCTTTTTTCACTCTATCTAGAATATTCGCCTTGAAACTCAGCTTCGAATCAAGAATAACACCAAGATATTTTGCAGTGTTGGACACTTTTATCTCCGTATTATTAAGTGTTATAGGTCGGAAATCAGGTATCTTATACTTCCAGGAGAAAATGGCTAGTTCCGTTTTATTAGGATTAACGGCGAGCCCACGTTTCTCCGCCCATTTTGTTAAATATGAAAGACCATCCTGTAGGATGTCCCTTAATGTTGTGAGGAATTTTCCTCTTAGAGCTATTGCCACATCATCAGCATAAGCCACGATTCTGCACCCCCGCGATTCTAGAGATAGCAGCACAGGATTCAGAGCTAAATTCCACAATAGCAGCGAAAGAACTCCTCCCTGTGGTGTACCCGTATTTACAAAGCGGGTCTGCCGAGAAGCTCCTAGAGCCGCAGTTATCCTACGGTGAGTTAGTAGATTTTGAACTCACTTACACAATCCCGCGCCAACCCCCAGATTCGACAATGCCTCAATTATCGCATCTAGAGATATATTATTAAAAGCCCCCTCAATATCCACGAAGGCTACAAAGGTATGTTCACCTACAGAAAGAGATTTCTCTATCGTGCCAACCAGCTCATGTAGAGCAGATTCTGTTGACTTTCCCCTTTGATATGCATGTTGATGCGGGGAAAGTAGTTTACTATTGATGGTTATGCGGATATAATGATCAACCATCCTTTCTAATGTTTTCAGAAGAAAGGATGATAGACTTATAGGTCTGAAGTCCTTCGGTGTGGTGTGAGAGCTTTTACCAGCCTTCGGTATAAAGACCACTCTCGCTTCCCTCCACTTTTCAGGAACATAACCCAGTCTTAGACAAACTGGTGTAAATTCTCAGTAGCCTTGGGGCTACGAGATTCGATACTTTCCATATCTCAGCCGGTATGATACCGTCAGGTCCTGGGGACTTGTAGGGCTTGAAACTTCTCAGAGCCCAATTTATTGTCTGCATATTGACGATGTCAGATATATTTTTCGCAGGTATGGGGTAAGGATCACATGTCTGAATCTCAGACACTGAGTTACCCCGAAAATGAGTGTCCAGCAGGGTTCTTAACGACTCCTCACTGGATGTAGTATACGTCCCATTGGGATTCTTCAAATACCCCAGGGTGCAGGGAGTAGCGGACAAAATTTTTCTCATGCGAGAGGCTTCTGAAATATTTTCAATATTTTCACAAAACTTCTTCCATGTTGTATTTTTAGCAATTTCTATCTGCTTTTTATACTCTTTTAATTTACCCTTATAAGCTATCAAGTCTAGTTTATTTCTGGATGATTTAGCCTTATTGAAGAGTTTTCTACATGTACACCTACACAATTGTAACTCTCTATTCCACCAAGGCGGTTTCTTTTTCCCCCTTGGCTTATTCAAAGGGCAAGACGACTCTCTTGCATTTTTGAAGATTGTAGTAATGTTATCAACCTCACAATCTAAATCAGAAGTTTGTAGAAGGGACGAGTCTCCAATCACTCCTAATTGTTTGTCTGCCTAATATTTCGGGAGATTTCTACCTCAGGTTCCCGCTCCCTAATACTAAACTCAATAAACTTATGATCAGAAAAGGAATGTTCCTGAAGTACACGCCAATTTATGATCCTATCGGCTACCGAATCAGACGAAAAGGTAACATCCAGGACTTCCTGTCTGTTCCTTGTTATAAAAGTAGGTTCTTGACCTCTATTACAAATGTTAAGGTTAGCACTAACTACAAATTCTAAAAGTTCCTCACCTCTTTCATTAGTGTCTGTACTTCCTCAGATAGTATGATGTGCGTTGGCATCACAGCACAGGATGATATGGTGACCAGCGTTTACCGCCGCATCCACAAAGTTTCTCACCACTACCGACGGTAGAGGACCTTGATCGTCGTGAGCGCAGTACACCGACGCCAGCCAGTAGCATGTATCTCCGACTTCCACGCTAACCGCCGTTATGTCTCTGCCGCTGAAGTTAGATAATAAAAATGTATTAAGGTGGTTCCTTGCCAATATGCAGGTTCTATTGTTACCTTCATTCTTGACGGCTAGCATCTTAAAATCTTTGGTCCTTAGTCCGCAAACCTGCCACCACTAATCCAGGGTTCTTGGATTAGGACTATGTCAACTTCGCTTGTTGTCTAGCGAAGCTGAAGAGCCGCTGAGCTGCTTTAGAGTGGTGGAGATTTATCTGCAGCAGGCTCAACATCCGCTACGAAATCCATCTCCACGACCGTTTTATCGGACTCGTCGTCAGTCTCAAGAAGAAGGTCACTGTCTTCGCCGTAATCAGCGTCGAACAGGCCTGAGGCGCCTCCGAGAATTTCAGAGTCGGATGTAATATAGCCATCCTTTTCCGAAGATTCTCGCAAGCTGGCCTTCTTCTCCTCCTCTTTAGATTCTACCTCCACAGCGTTTCCACACACTGTCTTGCATTTATCCGTCACTGGAGACTGATCTCCATTGTACACCTTCAGCGTAACCTGTCCAAAGGAGTACGATAAGATGTTATTGGACTTGGCCAAGTGAGGAAGGGTTTCAGCGTTTAGTATAATAATTACACCACGTCTGTCCCCCTCCGCCTCACCGAACCTCCCCATCTTCCAATTTCCGGTTGGAAGTGAGGGATTACAGTCCTTTAACAACTTTATCGCTGCTTCAGGCGTGTCTGGGAATGCCGGAATCCATGCATGCGCGCGTGGTCGGGATGGAATGTCGCTCTTGTTGACAAGATCGATTTTCGCACCCGGCCACGGCTCTCATATACTGCTAATACCTGCCTTGTACAGGTCCGCCGATCTTTGGTCTCCAAAGGCCATCAGATTGACCCTGCCTTGATACCAGCCTGCATCGCGACATACGGGAGGTAAGCCTGGAATCTCCGCAAGGACCTGGTAGTACGTGGTTGCAAGCTTAGCTTCCACAGTACTCCACTTGCCCCTGGGGATGGTTCCATCCATATCTCCCCTGTCGACAACGGCCATTATGAGGTTGTCTTTCGCAACCTCACAAACGACCTAACGCCAATATTGCTATTAGCCTTAGGCCGCTTAGGCAATGGTTTGTCGTCCGGCGAACGCAGTCTTTTACCACACGGTTTTGACGACGTGCTAGCACCGCTACTACTGAAGGCGGGAGTGTCCATGTTTTCAAGGACACCTTTTGCCCATCCAAGGGATGATTTCTGTTGCTCCGACAATTTGGATGGGTCTTGAGTACCCAGCATCTTTACAATACTTAGGCATAACCTTTTTTGGTTATGCCTCATTTTTGATGGTCGGACATGCTTGGATGAACCCGGTGTGGCCGAGCTCGCACTGCTGCATGCACCGACTATCTGCCCAGTGTTCTCGGCAGCCTTCGTCTGAACGAGTTTTCTCGTACCAGACGATTGCGTGAAACCGGTCCCCTGTCCTTCCGCGCTCGAAAGCACCGTCAGTTCACCGGTCCCGGTCTTGTTTTTTGTTTTTGTTTTGTTTTTGTTGGAAGTATTTTTCTGCATTTTGGTCCCACGAGTGTGTGGGGGATTTGAAAGCCACCACGTCATAGCCCCCGATAACGTGGTGAGAACGTCGTCTACTTGCTGAGGTGCCCAGGTATCAGCAAGGCTCCGTTCTAATACAGTCTTTTGACCCTGACTGCAAAAATCCAATGGGCACGGGTCGCATCACACCCCGGTTTAGGGTTGGATAACCTTTGGTATACAGACCTTTAGAGTCAGTTGTCTTCACCCAGTACCATAGGGGACCGTTGAAGGTCAGCTATGGTACTGGGTTGAAGATATAGACCACGGTCTGTAGTTAAGCCACCACACCACAACAAGGTAGTTATCCCGATGGGGATTTCTTTTGTTAGTAAAATAGCATTTTTTTAATGCGCAAACACCAAAGTTATGATAACTACAATAATCAGTTCTCGTTGTACATTCATAGTGAACAGTCAATTTAGCGGAGTTTTTATTTCATACTAAACAAAAAAAAACTGTACGAAAAAATATTCGGAATACATATTGTTATTGTTAGCTTTATTTGCATTGCTAATATTTTTTACATAGTCATAATTAACAAAAACAAAAAACCGTAATAAAAAAAAACAAAGAAACATACAAACAAAAGTGCCCTTGAGGAATACTCTATATGAGTACCTCAAAAACAAATAACTGTGAAGTGAGTTCTAATGGCAGAAATGTCTATTTTACTGTGAGTTCTGAAGCTCTTAATGAAAATAATAAAAATAAAAAATTTAATGATAGACTTACTGAGAGCTCTGAAGCTCTTAACGATAATAAATTAAATAAGAAATCTGATAGTAGACTTTTTTTAACGGCGAGACCACTTTTTCGTCAGCGATCAACTTCGCTTTGTCCAATGCCAACTAGTGATTCGTTAACATTACCGTTGCCTAGTACTTCTACATTTAACTCAGCGATATCATCCGCCTCGGGCTCGTGGTCATCACTTAACCAAGTTTTTACTGAAGTTAAGAGCAGCCCAAAACCCAAGGTCCAAGTGGGAATGGACAGATATATTACAGTGGTAAAGCGCGGACGAAGCCCAAAGTCTTCGAAAATTTCATCTGCTCCAAAAATGTCTAGGGATAACAGCGCATCCTCTATTAACCGCCAAAATCGTTTTCAAATATTACAAGTTGACAACAACGAACCCGATGTATCTACGAACAAAACATCCAAGCCGCCTCCAATCTATTTGAGAGAAAAAAATTCAAACGCTATTATAAAAAATTTAATTTCAGTCATTGGTGAGAATAAATTTCACATCGTTCCAATAAAACGTGGTAACATTGATGAAACCAAAATTCAAATTTATGAAGAAAAAGATTTTCGCAAACTGATTACTGAATTTGAAAAAAGTAAGAAAAGTTTCTACACATATCAGCTTAAAAGTGCTAAAGGCCTGCAGATCGTATTGAAGGGCATCGATTCCTATGTTGCTCCCGAAGAAATAAAAGATGCACTCGTCCTCCAGGGATTTAGGGTAAAAAATGTATCTAACATAATAAATAGGGAGAAGATTCCTCAACCTCTATTTCGCGTCGAACTTGAGCCAAACGATATAAAATTTAAAAAAAGCGAGACTCATCCAATTTATAATTTGAAATATCTCTTATATCGAAAAATAGCAGTTGAAGAACCACACAAGTGTTCTGGACCCGTACAGTGCCATAATTGTCAAGAATATGGTCACACAAAAACTTACTGCAAGTTACCTTCAGTTTGTGTTATCTGCGGTGAATTGCACGGTACTGCTGGTTGTACTAAACCTAAAGATCTAGCAGAAAAAAAATGTAGTAATTGTGGAGGTAATCACACCGCTAACTACAGAGGATGTCCTGTCTATTCTTTCGTTAAACAGACTATGGGGCAAAAACCTAAATTAGCTCCAGCACAAACAGCAAACGCTTACTCCGCCACTTTTGCTCAAATGAGCCAACCTGTCACTTCACGTGTATCGTATGCCGATGCAGCTAAGACTAGTTATATTCCCACACAAAATATTCCGCCTCAAAATAGTTCAACGAATGCAAACTCAAACTTTAATTTTAGTCGCCTTGAAGCTACTATTGAGAATCTAGTGCTGACTATAAATAATTTTGCAACAAATATGACTAGCATGATGCAAGAAATGCTACGAATGCAGTCTACACTGCTTCAAGCATTAGTTAACAAGCCATGAACACGTTAAAGATAAGTTTCTGGAACGCAAACGGCATTCGCCAACATAAAAATGAACTTGAGCACTTCCTCACGGAAAAAAATATTGATATAATGTTGGTTTCTGAGACTCATTTGACTTCAAGAAGCCTATTCAAAATTAATGGCTACATTTTATATGATTCAAAGGACCCAAGAGGAAGAGCTTGCGGGGGATCAGCAATTTTAATAAAGTCAAGACTCAAGCATTATATTCTTGACAACATTTGTGAAGAACATCTACAAGCAACGAATATTTGTATCGAAAATTTTTGCACAAATTTTGTCATATCATCAATTTACTCCCCTCCTAGATTCGCAATTACTGAGGATCAATACGAGGATTTCTACAAATCTCTTGGCCCTTGTTTCGTAGCAGCTGGAGACTATAATGCAAAACATACTTTCTGGGGTTCGCGTCTTATCACACCTAGAGGACGAGCGTTGTTCAACACAATTTCAAAAATGGGCTTGGACGTCATTTCGAGTGGGGAGCCCACTTACTGGCCTACTGACATACATAAAATTCCGGATATTATAGATTTTGGCGTCATGAAAAATATTTCTAGGGAATTAATTCACGTCGAAGCTTCCCTAGATCTATCGTCCGATCACTCTCCCACAATCGTTGCAATCTGTAGCCCACTGAGAATTGCTCTACCTCACCCATATGTGAAAATGGTCAGTCGTGTTCATTGGCTGCGATTCAAAAAATATCTTAGTAGTCATTGCACTGAAAACATTAAGCTAAGAACTCATGATGATATTGAATCAAATATTGCTAATCTTAACGAAAATATTAAGCAGGCAGCTGAACATGCCACTTCCTCCCATCCGCAGACTGGGTTTAACAGAATATATTCTACAGATATTGAACTTCTCGTATGTGCAAAAAGAAGAGCTAGAAGAGAATGGCAACAGCACAGATCACCCCAAAATAAAATAAGATTAAAAGATTGCACTAAAAGACTCCAAGAACTGCTTGCATATGAAAAAACTGCATCTCTTAAAAACTATCTGGAAAATCTCGATGTCACACCAGCATCTAATTATTCTTTGTGGCGCGCTGCGAAAAGAATTAAAACACCCGTTGAGTTTAAACCACCTCTGCGCACTTCTACCGGAGTTTGGGCCTGGAGTGATATTGAAAAAGGTAACTTGTTTGCAAAGCATTTAAAATCCGTATTTACCCCAAACACATGTACTGGTGTTGTTGATTTCCCGAGTGTAGTTGCGCTACCCCCTCGACCCATAAAATTTAAAATGTGTGATGTACAAAATATAATTGCTGAACTCAACCCGAAGAAAGCACCGGGTATTGATGGAATTAGTAACCAAATGCTAATAAAATTGCCTCGTATTGTAATTAGAATCATGTTATTCATTTTTAATGCCATTTTACGACTAGAGTATTATCCCCACAGCTGGAAGCTTGCCAAAGTTAAAATGATTCCAAAGCCGGGCAAAGATCTTACCAAGGCAGAATCATACAGGCCAATAAGTCTGCTATCAACAATGTCAAAACTTTTCGAAAAACTGCTCATGTCAAAATTGTCCCCAATTCTAATTGGTAGTGGGTGTATCCCAGACCATCAGTTTGGTTTTAGAAGTCAGCATAGCACTATTAAACAAACGCATAGATTGGTTCAATGTATAAGAAGAACACTTGAAGAAAAGAAGTACTGTTCTGCACTCTTTATTGACGTTTCGCAGGCATTTGATAAAGTGTGGCATGAAGGCCTAATTTTAAAATTAAAATCATATCTACCAATAAATTTGGTGAATTTATTAGAAAGTTACATTACTTCCCGGAAGTTCACGGTTGTGGAAGGAGAATTCATGAGTGTGCCCGAAACTATATCATCCGGTGTGCCACAGGGGAGCATACTGGGGCCAGTTTTGTATTTAATTTATACTTGTGATATGCCTTTGAGCAGCAATATCCATACATCTACGTTTGCCGATGATGCAGCCTGCCTAAGTATGCACGAAAATCCTCATGAGGCTTCCCGATATCTACAAGAACATATAACACAACTGGAACTATGGTTAAAATTATGGAGAATTAAGGTAAACGAGCAAAAGTGTGTTCAGGTTACATTTACCCTGCGAAGAGATACTTGTTCCCCAATTCGAATCAACAATCAAGTTGTTCCGCAGCATTCACATGTAAAATACCTTGGTATACACCTTGATCGACGACTTACATGGAAACACCATATTGACTCAAAGCTAGTACAAATGAAACTTAAACTAACTCAGATATATTGGCTGATTGGTAGAAACTCAACACTCAGCCTAGACTGCAAACTTTTATTATACAAGTCGCTCTTGAAGCCAATATGGTGCTGCGGAATTCAGTTATGGGGCACTGCTTCAGCTTCTAACGTCGAGAGAATCCAACGAAGGCAAAATAAAATTTTACGTTTGATTACATCGGCTCCATGGTACATAAAAAACTCAAATATACATCGTGATTTGAATATGCCACTAGTGATTGAAGAAATAGCAAAATACGCAGGCAAATATTTAACAAAACTCGAGTCACATCCTAATCCGCTTGCTCGTAACATCTTGAATTTTACTGGCCACATTCGCTTGAAAAAGAAGGACACAAGGGCTCTTTTACTCAACACTCCAGATGGGATTGCTTGAAAATATTTTTTTTCTATTTTTTTTTGATTATCACTACTTATGTATTATTTATAACTATCACTAAGTTTATGTCCGACAGTGGTCGGGCCTAATACTTATATTTTAGGTTTAAGATTTGAATACTTATTGTTAGTTCATAATTGAAGATACAATAAATAAATAAATGTATTAAAAAAAAAAAAAACTACAATAAAGATATTCTGGACACTTGATTTCCATTTGTTTAAAGTTGATGCAGCCTATATCCTCAACGTTAGAAATTTTTCGGTGTACAATTTTTTCCAACCATCGTCTTTTTTCTTCACCTTTTACTTAAATTTTTGAACATCTTGCGTTGGCTTTTAAAAAATTGCAAACGCTTTGAAATGAAACTGATCCAGCACTCCAGTTTAGGTGATGATAGTCTTTTTTTTAGCCACTTTGATAACCATTTAAAATCAAATGGGGATTTTATAATGAAATGGTTATATTCATAATTGTTGAAAACAATCGCTACTTCTTTTGCGATGAAATCATTTAAATTACTCTTGAAACCTTGTACGTCTATAAAAATTATGTTGTTATCCATATTACTCAATTTATAAGACTTTTCGAACTTGTCCTTTGATAGGTATATATTCTATTATACGATCGTGAATAAGAATGCAGTAAGCTGTTGTCTTTGCTGCAATATTAGTTGCTATTTGAAATTAAATTTTTATATCAATCGGTCCATTATTGAGTGATTCATTCTGATGACTGACATCTACTACAATAATAGGAGCTTTTGTCTTAAACTCTGGCGCAGTTAGAGGCGGTTGAGATTCTTTCATATAATAGCTTTGTTGAAATCTTATATACATATCATATAGAATTGCATATCGTTAATTTTTAAAGTTTATGTTAAGATCATCATATGGATATGAGACTGAATTTAAATGTACTTTTAAATTAGTCAAATCACAATGAACAAACTTATTTTCTTGTTGAAAAGCAATCAATACAAAACGTAGGCGTTTTCTATTTGCAGCCAGCTTAACATTCCAAATATGGCTAGTTCCTATGTTTAATTGACATATATGACATAATACGACAATCCCAACTGCGAAATGCCATAGGTATAGAAGCACTATTATTAATAATTTTTATCATTTTCAATTTGCTAAAGTCCGATAATTGTACATGTGGGATTCTCCATGAGATGAGTGAAATTGTAAGTTTAGCTTTTTCAGTAGAAACACTCGAGCGCACAAGATCTTCATCGTTCTTATTGCGCAAGAGTATCAATTCATGTTTTCCATTTAGTATAACTTTGTTGTAGACTTCAGCGAATCCTAGAAGCATTTTTAGAGGTAAATAGAAATTAAAAAATCCATTTACAAGAGTGACAACGTCAATTTTGTTCCATCCAGCATTTTGCATCACGTTGCTTTCAGTTGGTGACATAGAAACCAAATTTTTTATGGTGCTTGTGGCTCCTAAATATCTTGTATGATCAATTTCAATTCCATTGAGCTCATAGCAAATTTCATCAAACATATGCCACAAAGTTGTTTTTTAATATAAAGTTCTCCGAAGATGACGAAGATTTGGTCTTATTATCATCGGCAACAAACCCCTCCATATAAATGTAGATCTCACTGGGTAGCACGTACAAATCTTGATTTTGTATTGAAATTCTAATTTCATCATTATTGTTGTAAGACTGTAAGTATGGTACATATGTATGATAAGGACTATCATATATTGATTATATTTTCATCAGACAAAGGTTTATCTAAGACATCTATTATTGAACTAAAATGACTCTTTAATTTCAAATTCAATGACTTCAGAAAATTTTTATTTGATGTTGTTAGAGCTTTTTGTTGAGCTGTTCGCTTTAATGTTGTTGTTGTTCTTGCTGCTATATTTTTCAATGTATTTGTGTTGTATATTAGCATTATTTAGTTGACCTTAAATGTATTCGTATTGTAATTTCCTCTCCTCGGAAATTAATTAAATCACCGTGTTGATGAAGTACGCGCAGCGCTAGTGAACTTATCTCTCTGGTGTTCACAGGTAAATAGATGAGATTTCTTGGAACCTCATCTATTTTATAGCCTGGAGGCACATTTATCGGAAATTCATGAAGTGTATGCGATTTGGAGTTATTCATATATGTGTTAATAGCGATACTACTTTCAATTCGCAAGAGATTCACTTTAAAAATATTAACTGGAAGATCTGAGTAATAATATTTGTTTGGTGTTAGGATTTTTGCTATTGAATCCTAAAAGTTTTCCAATTGTGTTGTCTTTATTAAAATATACAGGATTCTTGGAACTATTAACTTTAACTTGCATTGTGTTGTTATTGGCTTCAATAAAAATCTTATTTGCTGGACAAAGTCATTTGTATTGCTCTTCTATAAAATCAACTATATCATTTAATTCGTAAGATCCAATTGGTATTTCAATTTTATGTTCTCCTATATTGAACATTTTGTTGAAAGTGTTTACATTTGGAATACTGTTGTATGAATGAAAATCAGTTAGAGCACACTTATATGCACCATCTAATTCAATAGGAGGAAAGTAACTAGCAGATAATGCTGATGAGTTAGAGCTCAGAGTAAGTGTTATTGACATTATAACAGACTGATTACAATTAAATAAAGTTTAGTACACAGTATGGTTTATAAGCATAATTTACATATTTATTTCATTTTCTTATTTTAAAATTAACATTAGTTTCTTAAAATTAATGCTATTATTGTTCTTGATATGATGCTGTTGGTGATTTAGTTTTTCTTCCAACTATAATATTTCGTCTTTACTTATCCAAGAATTGTGTTGATCTGAAAATCGTAGCCAGTTAACATATACTTCCTTCGCTTTAGTTTTGAGAACCTTTTCAACTAGATATGTATTTGGAAATCTAGTTTATGAAAGTTCATCAGTATAGAATCCACCTTTAATAGGATTACCAAGATAATCTTCTAATATGTATGTTGCAGGATTTGTATTTTGAATTTGGAGTATAACCTTTTTCAAAGATATGCTTATATTTGCTTATGCGAACATGATCTCCTACATTAAATTTCAACATTTTATACATCTTCAAATGACTGTATACTGTATTAAGCAACTTTTGCTCATTTGTTGAGTTGACTTTAATAGGAGACATTTTAATTGTGCCATGAAATTTTTTATTGTATGCATTAGCTAAATCTTTGTGTATATCTATCCACTTATATGAACCATAGCTAAATTCTTTCCACATCATTCCTTTCTATTAAATCGTTCTACTATTGATGCTTGCATACTGCTATATGTTGAGTAGTGATTGATGTTGTATTTATGCATTAATTTTTCAAAGTTTTTGTTGAAAAATTCTTTACCATCATCTGTTTGTAAGTTTTTTGGTACTCGCCCCAATTCAAAAATATCTGCCATTGCCTTGCTTGTTTCGAGTGCAGTTTTTGTTTTTAGCGGTACTGCCCATGCAAATTTTGAAAATGTGTCGATTACAGTCAACAAAAATCGATAATTTTTATTTTCTGTAGAATAGTTCCCCATTTCAACTAAATCAGCTTGCCAAAGATAATCAATTCCTTTCATTACAACTCTGCGACGCACAAAATGTTTTCGTGCTTGCTTATGGAGTTCGTTTACTAAATTTCTTTTTGAAGACATTAAATTGTTTTTACAGATTTTTTGGAGAGTGTTGTCATCTACTTGAAGGACTTTCAGCTATTGATACAAACATGTAATTTTCCAATCTATAAATTTTCTCATTAAGCTGTTCAATTTGTTCTTCAAAGGATGATTTAATTTTTTGAATATCTTTTTCAATTTTATAATTTCCTTCTATATCTAATTTTTTCACGTTGTAGTTCTTCGATTTGCATTTGAAGATCTTCTTGAATTACAGTATTGTATGCCTTAAAGTATGTTAATAATTTCTCTTCTAGTTTTTCGATTTGAGTTTGCAGAAACAATTTATTGATAACATCGTTTTCCTCCAGAGCTTTTGCAACATTTTTGATCCTTTTGTTTTGGACATCAATGTTGTAGTTCGTATCCACAAAGAACCCCAACAGTTTAGGTGCATTTTTCAAAGAAATTATGTTGCTATTATCGTTTAAATAGTGTCCAAATTTATCAACAGACATGCTTTTTATACCTTATTAAAGTTAATGTATTATATTCGCTTCACGTAGCTCTTCAATAATTGATACAATCTCGTTATTGTGATTAGTATGACCTGCACCTTGTACTTATGAATATTAAATTCCATCATACTATCACCAAAATAGCTACCTTTTGGCTTAGATCCTGTTGATTCGGGTAAATTCTTCTAGTTTTTCTCGTCAATAAATTTCTTAATAATATGTTTATATTTATATCCTCTAGTACCTTTATTTGACCATCAGGTGTATAGTCTCTTCTATATGCATTAGTAGTAATTAAAATCTTTTTATAGATTTCGATTTCAAATTTATCATAATTTTTTGGTATTTTATGAAACATTAGAGAAAGAGCCCATATTTGACCACCAACTTGTATTTTATCTTCATTGAGTTTGAGCTTACTATCACCAAATTTCCATTCATTATTGAAATCTTTATGTGGACCATAGTTTGTATCTAGTTTATTTCTTCCTTCTAAGACTGATAAGTCAGTATAAGTATCTTCTGTATTGGAAGTCTGTGAGTAAAAATCATCATCATCATCATCGTCATCATCATTTACAGTATTAGCATCATTTAATGAGATAGTATTATTAAATATTGTTCCTTCTGCTAGTTTCTTTGGTGTACTTGTCTCTATCTTGACTGATGTTTTTCAGGCTTAAGACTTGTTTTATTTTCAACTTCTGCCTTCATTTTACTTTCTTCTTTCATGGGAATTCTTTTAATTTTTTTAGAACTATTTATGAATTCTTTAAGTGGTTCTGTTATAGGTTTAAATGTATCTCTTGGTTGTTCACGTGTATCTATTTCACCAATTTTTATACTACGAAGCTTTTTCTTTAAGACATTTCTTGTCAACACCAATTGTCTTAAAATTTTCTCATTCATGTTTAATAATAGTAAATAACAGGTATCAGCTATTAGATCAGGTATCAGCTTTTTAGGACCTGGTCTGGTTTTCAGATCAGCTTTTAAGGACCTGGTCTGGTTATCAGATCAGCTTTTCAGGACCTGGTCTGGTTATCAGATCAGCTTTTCAGGACCTGGTCTGGTTATCAGATCAGCTTTTCAGGACCTGGTCTGGTTTTCAGATCAGCTTTTTAGGACCTGGTCTGGTTTTTAGATCAGCTTTTCAGGACCTGGTCTGGTTTTCAGATCAGCTTATCGGTAACTGGTCTGGTTATCAGATCAGTTTATCAGGTAGCAACTCAGCTTATAGCAAATAGATGTATGAAGTTTAAAGTTTGATTAATAACTAAAGTGAATGTTTATGAAGAGTAGTTTATATAGTTATGAAATAGTCAAATTGCTTTCTGTAGCGACCATTATTTAATTCATTATCTTTGCTTATCACCAAAAATCCATATTTATCCTTCCAACACTCTCGAGAAATTTCTTGGAACTTTTCATAACTCATATCGCTGCCAACATGATCCCTATAAACATGCTTCATATTTGTCTCATCTTGCTTAAACATTATAATAACGTTTGCATTGTCTCTTATTAAATGCTTGGGAATTCTAGTATAAGTTTGACACAAGTAGAATGAATCAACATCCCTATGTCGCCCCATACAAAAATATGTACGTATATTATTCTGCTTTTCATATGCAACATCATCAAGTATCATAATTGAATTAGTTTTAGCTTCGTCAGGTGGAATAACTGATTCATTATCTGTAAATGTATAATATCCCATTCCTTTAATTGGTGAAACTAGTTTCTTCAGGTATTCATATTTGGTTTGATATAAAGATTTTGAGTATAAATAGATGTTTTCAAACTTGAGTCCATTAGGACTTTCTAGTAAGCCAATCATAACATTAGTCTTTCCACAATTTGATGGTCCCACTATTAGAGCACGAATAGAATTTGGTATGAGGGGGCTATGCTTTATTTTTGAAGTAATGTTCGATGATTCATCAATATTACGAACTAAAATATTTTTATGTTGTTTCACTAACTGCATTTTTGTAACTAAATACATTTTATAAATATTGCCTCTTATTATAGAAAAAATTAGATAGTATGGTTATACGATATCAGAAAACGTTCAGTCATAAAAAACACCTTCGTTGGAGGAGGTATAGGAGATAAAATAATAAACGCTCTACCTGTTGAGCTTCATCTTCCTGGATATCACTACTGTGGACCTGGAACAAAACTACAGAAACGTTTTAAATCGAGCTGACAAAGGAATTCATTTATTGGACTCTGCTTGTAAAAATCACGATATTGCGTATTCAAAAAATAAGGATTTAAGTACTAGACATAAAGCTGATAAAATACTGGAAAATTCAGCTTGGAATCGAGTTTTATCGAAAGATAGTAGTCTTGTTGAAAAATCATTTGCATATATGGTTACTAACGCAATGAAAGTCAAAACAAAATTTGGTATGGGTGTGGAGAAAAATAAAAATGTTAAAAAGAACAAGCTAAATGATAAAAAACTGTTTAGAACATCAATTAGAGCTGCAACAAAAATACTAAAGAAGGATAGATATTAACTCAGCTATTAAAATTGCACGAAAAACTATCAAAAAATCATTAAAATTAAGAAAATCTCAAATTATAGTACCAGGTGTAATACGTGTCCCAAAAATTGGTGGATTTTTGCCTCTAATACCGATTTTAACTGCTCTGGGTGCAATTGGTAGTCTAACAACTGGAGGTGCTGCCATAGCTAAAGCTGTAAATGCAACAAAGAATGCCAAAGATCAACTCGATGAAGCGACTAGACATAATAGAGCGATGGAATCTATAGCAGTTGACAAAAGACTTTACTTAAAAGCATATAAAATAGGGTATGGTTTATTTCACAAAGAGGAATCAAAAAACCTTTAGAGATGCTACCCAACAGACCACTGTCTGATGTGGATCTAAACCGTTTCTCCATAAATATTCCATTTTAATGGGAGTATTTTTTTTAAATTGATATTTAATGTAGATTCGATGAGTATAAGAAGCCTACATGAAAACATTTGTTGTGAAATAGTGAATATACCTATATGAGGAAAAGTCGCAGAGAAAAAAAGAGATAGTTATAGAGAGAAAAGGGTAGAAAGAGAGAGAGAGAGAAAATAGCAATGCCAATCGAAAATATCTGATGAAATTTTAAAAATTAAAATTTTAGAACATTATCAAATAGACATTCAATACGTTAAGAACTTAATAATGAAATCGGCAGTCGAACAATTTCTGGACGAATACGAAGGATGTTTAATGCATGAACATAAGGATGCAATCCTATGTTTTCTTCACATGCTCAACGAAAACGAAGAATTTGGTATGGAAGATAACAATGATGCAGAGCACTTTTGTTGTTGTCCTTGGTACAGCTCGGATTGTATAGAAGGACCAGACACGTGCAGATGCACAATATTTAATATTAGAAAAATTAATGTAATAAGTATAATAAATTCATATACTTTTATTTTTTATATTAAAAATTAATAAAAGTATATAAAATAAAATGAAAAATTTTTAACACTTTTATAATTTTAAACGACAAGGATGTTATTTAATAATTTATTTGCTTGTGGTTTAGCTTGGTCTATATACGTATTTCATTGGCGCTTAAACCAAATCATCAGTAGACTGTGACTGTTCAAAATTTGTGGTTGAAGTCTACTGATGATTTGGTTTAAGCGCCAATGAAATACGTATATAGACCAAGCTAAACCACAAGCAAATAAATTTCAAATTAAAATATAATTATGACAATATGTCGAATAATAAACTTCTTAAATGTTAAATTTTAGATTTTATTTTTCATTTTGCCTTGTAATTACTTTTATTGTTATCCAATGGATTTCTAATTGTATGAAGGTGTAGAAAAATAAAATAGATTCGTATCGAATATAAATTATTTGCTGGGTTTTGTATGAGTCAAAGCCTACTAAACTTATTTTATCTTTGTGATTTTCAAAAATATTATTTTTCTATGAATTCTCATATAGTTTTTGAAAGTCTGTGCATAAAGTAAGAGGTTTGTGAATGTTCAAAATTTGTGGTTGAAGTCTACTGATGATTTGGTTTAAGCGCCAATGAAATACGTATATAGACCAAGCTAAACCACAAGCAAATAAATTTCAAATTAAGATTTATTTTCTTTTCATTTACTTATTTTGCTTTTATTTATTTCTGACGTGTGCTTCTATTCAATATGTTTAGTTGATATCTGCATGAGATTTAAACCAATTTGTAGTCACTTGCAAAATAATTAATTTATAGCTAGTGTTTTTTGTAAATCGACTATTTTATTTACTACAGGGATATGAATGAACATGCATATATACATACATACATACATACAACAGTGGAAGCAATCAGCATCAGCAAACAAATTTCAACTAGGAGAACAGCTATTCCAAATGGATTATGATTTCAAATCCTTGAAACTGGATCGAGAGACATAAAAATTTTTTTTTGGAAAAATTGCTCCATAATGTAGTTTATAAAATTATGGTGAAAACATGTCCGGTAGAGCCAATAAATCAGTTTTGAGAAAACACTATTTTCTTGAGAAGATTAGTGGTCATTGGGATAAAATATGGAAGAGCACACGTACTACACCATATAGGTGTGGATCTCTGGAGGGTCCTAAATGTGACTCAATTGATCACGTTTCTCAAATAATTTTGGGAATTGAAATAATCGATTTTGAAAATTTTAGGTGAAGTTTCTTGAGAAGACTAGTGGTCATTTGAATAAAATGTTGAAGAGCACACGTACTACACCATATAGGTGTGGTACTCTATAGGGTCCTAAATGCGATCTGAGTGTTCACGTTTCTCAAATAATTTTGGGAATTGAAATAATCGAAAAAAAAAAAATGCTTTTTAGTGAAATTTCTTGAGAAGATCAGGGCAAAATATGGAAGAGCCCACATACTACACCATATAGGTGTGGTACTCTGGAGGGTCCTAAATGCGATCCAAGTGTTCACGTTTCTCAAATAATTTTGGGAATTGAAAAAATCGATTTTGAAAAATATGTTTTTTAGTGAAATTTCTTGAGAAGATTTGTGGTCATTTGGATAAAATATGGAAGAGCACACGTAGTACACCATATAGGTGTGATACTCTAAAGGGTCCTAATTGATCACGTTTCTCAAATAATTTTGTGAATTGAAATAATCGATTTTGAAAAATATACTTTTTTAGTGAAATTTCTTGAGAAGATTAGTAAATGATGCCAACAATTCAAAGGCAAAACGAGCCACCTGAGTAGCAAAAAAGAGCTTAAAAGAGCTAAATTTAAAAAAATCAAGATTTTTCCGTTTTAAATCTTTGAATGTATTTATTATTCATTTTGCACTTCAAGATTTTTTTACATTAATAAAAATAATAGTAAGAAAAAATAAAAAATAATAATTTTAAATAAAATCATTTCACAGCAATTGATACAAATATTTATCTGCATTAACAATATGACCATACACATTTACATATACTTGTATATACGTTAAGTTACAAAATAAGAACAATAATTTTCAAAACGAGTTAGCTTTAGAAGGATCTTTTGTTGGTTTAATCCATTTTTTAAACGCGGGATTTGATTTCAAAGCTTTCCTATATTTTTAGCAGTGCATTTCCAATTCAATAATTTGTGGAAAATTTTCTAATTACTCAGAAACGAACACTTTCTAATAAAAACGGGGTTTAACAATTTGAAATACCTAAATACATAAATATATCTTACATAGTTGCATTTGCAAAATGTGCATTTGCAAAAACAAAACAAAAGAATAAACAATGGGAGGGTAAAAACGGGAAAATTTACTATAAGATGCAAAAAGTGCCAAACGTGCCGTTTCCACAATTGAAAAGAGCTGTGTTAGCTCTTTTTAGTAAAAAAGAGCTAAAGCGAAAAATGTCGAGTTAGAAGCAATCAAAAAGAGCTAAATCTAGCTCTAAAATAGCTAAGTTGGCATCGCTGAGATTAGTGGTCATTTGGATAAAATTTGGAAGAGCACACGTACTACACCATATACATAGTTGTGGTACTCTAAAGGGTCCTAAATGTGACCCAATTGATCACGTTTCTCAAATAATTTTGGGAATTTAAATAATCGATTTTGAAAATTAATAGTGAAGTTTCTTGAGAAGATTAGTGGTCATTTGGATAAAATATGGAAGAGCACACGTACTACACCGCATAGATGTGGCACTCTGGAGGGTCCTAAATGCGATCCAAGTGTTCACGTTTCTCAAGTAATTTTGAGAATTGAAATAATCGATTTTGAAAAAAATGCTTTTTAATGAAATTTCTTGATAAGATCAGGGCAAAATATGGAACAGAACACGTACTACACAATATCGGTGTGGGACTTTGAAGGGTCCTAAATACGATCCAAGTGTTCACGTTTCTCAAATAATTTTGGGAATTGAAATAATCAATTTTGAAAAATATGTTTTTAGTGAAATTTCTTGAGAAGATTAGTGGTCATTTGGATGAAATATGGAAGAGCGCACGTACTACACCATATAGTTGTGGTACTCTAAAGTGTCCTAATGTGACCCAATTGATCAAGTTTCACAAATAGTTTTGGGAATTGTAATAATCGATTTTGAAAAGCCCACTTAGATCACGCAGATAAGAATAAAAAAATTTAAGTTTTCGCTAATGAGGTGAAATTTGATAGACAAGCTAGAAACTAACTAGAAAAATCTTAATGCCAGAAAAATATAGCCATAGAGGCGGGGTTCACCCATTAAGTTTAGAACTAAAACATGAAATTTAAATCGTTGGCGCAAGCAGTTTTATTGAAATTTGGCATACATGTTTTAATAATATATATATATATATATATATATATATATATATATATATATATATATATATATATATATATATACATATATATATATATATATATATATATATATATATATATATATATATATATATATATATATATATATATATATATATATATATATATATACATATATATATATATATATATATATATATATATATATATATATATATATATATATATATATGTATATATATAATAGTATTGTTCTGCCGTGTTTATTGATGTTTCTCAGGCATTTCATAAAGTGTGGCATGAAGGCCTGATTTTGAAATTGAAGACATACTTACCAATAAACATTCTAAATCTTTTGGAAAGTTACATTCTTGCACGAAGATTTAGAGTTGTGGAAGGACACTTTATGAGTATGCCTGAAACTATCTTATCCGGTGTGCCACAGGGGAGTATACTGGGGCCATTTTTATATTTGATTTATACTTGTGATATGCCTGTGAGCAGTAGTATCCACACTTCTACATTTGCCGACAATACCGCCTGCCTAAGTATGCACGAAAACCCTGATGAGGCATCCCGAAAACTCCAGGAACACATTAGCCAGATGGAACTATGGTTAAACTTATGGAGAATTAAGGTAAATGAACAAAAGTGTGTCCATATAACATTTACCTTACGAAGAGATACTTGTTCCCCCATTCGGATTAATAATCAAGTTGTTCCTCAACATTCACATGTGAAATATCTTGGTATACACCTCGATCGACGGCTTACATAGAAACATCACATTGACTATAAGTTAACTCAAATGAAACTAAAATTAACTCAGGTACATTGGCTGATTGGCAGAAATTCAACACTCAGCCTAGACTGCAAACTTTTAATATACAAGTCGCTTTTAAAGCCGATATGGTGTTACGGTATCCAGTTATGGGGCACTGCTTCTGCTTCCAATGTAGAGACAATTCAACGAAGACAAAACAAAATTTTAAGGTTAATAACATCTGCTCCATGGTACATTAAGAATTCAAATATACATCGTGATTTAAATATGCCACTAGTGACTGAAGAAGTTGCAAAATACGCAGGCAAATATCTAACAAAACTCGTGTCACATCCTTATCCGCTTGCTCGTAGCATTTTGAACTTTACTGGACACATCCCCTTAAAAAAGAGAGATCCTAGGGCTCTAATACTAAACACTCCGAATGAAGTTGCTTGAAAAAAATTTTTTTTTGCTTATCACCACTTATGTATTATTTACAACTATCACTTAGTTATGTCTGGCATTAGTCGGGCCTATTAATTATATGTTAGATTTAAGATTTGAATACTTATTGTTAGTTCATATATGAAAATACAATAAATAAAAAAAAATGTTTTAATAATGAAAGGCTATAAATTTTCCTTTAAAAAAGTAGGCGTTAACATGTTAATAAAATTTAATTGATTAATATACTTAAATTTTTTTAACTAAATTCACTCATTAATATTTATTGAAGTTTTTGATAATTTATTTCATATTTCGAAGAAAAAATATGCATGTAACTTAGACCAGGTTTATAATTAAGGGCACAATTTTTTTCAATTTAAAATAAATAATTGTGAATAAATTCAGTATTCATGGAATGATTTTTAATAAATTTAGCTCATTTTATTTATAACATATATATGTATCACAATTAATAATAATATATAAAATTTTCTTCAGTTTAAAATTTTAATGAGTCTTTTAAAAAACGATTTTCTTAATATTTTTCAAAAAAAAATTAATTTTTGTATAAAACTTTCCGAATATCTCCGAAACTATAAGACTGTTAAAAAATTAATGCGGACGTAATTTAAAGGTCAATTTGTTTTCTAGCCTTTTGTGATTTTTTTTTAAATATTTTTTTTATCAAAGAACTGGTTGCAAAATGCAAATTACGTGATGCAGCATCCTCCTTTTTCTTAATAACGGAAAATCTCGAAATACAGAGCCAATTAAAATAAACTGATTTAGAGGAATTGATACACAGTACTTAGTGTATAGAAATTGACTGCGAAACCTTTGACCTTACACAATAAATTTCATTTTGTTGACCTGTGTTATCAGATGTTTCTGAGTCTTCCACTAAAGTGATGAGTTTTGAATCGTTTTATGTTTTTCTAGTTTATTTAAAATTGTTTTTATTTTATTTATAATGTCACTTACAATTAATAAAATTTTTTTTAATTTCCCAGGTTGAACCGAAATAGAATGAACGAGATAAACTAACGGCTTGTATAAGATTTCTATAAAAAAAAGAAATTTACAAACATGAGTATATACAAGAAACGCGCAAAAAACATAAGCTTTCTTGGCTGTCGGGTAAAAAAGGTTCAGCTGGTTTGTAACAGAACAGAAATTAAGAACTAATTCTGCATTTAGGTCACACAATCCAAGTTTGACATTTAGCTACAAATAAGTAAAAGTCAACTGGCTGAGTGGGGTCACAGCCTTGGCTGTTATAATGAAATTTGTCTAGTTTTCTTCGCATCGTTAGCAGTGATGCCAGTATCGTACAGTTAAAAAACGGCTAAAAAGTATCGAAGCCCGATACTCGTAAATAAATCGATGTATCGATATATCGGGTTTTGAAATATCGGTGATATATATATTTAGTTTCTGAAGTATCGATATTTTGATATATCGATATTTTTGCCCATCCCTACCCTCAATAATCAATTTCAATGTATTTTTAATAAAAAATTATTTTACTGAATAAGTAAAATAATAATTTGGGATTATTAGTGCGTTAATAAATGTTAAACTTTTTTCTTCTTTAACATTTATAAATTTTAATTTTCACAGATATAATGAATTGTATTTTTTTTTAAATAAAACTCGAATTTTAAAAGTTTTGGCATCGATGTCCCACTCTAACATATATGCTGGAGTGAAGTAGGAAGGATTTATTATTGATTAAATAAATCCATCATCACCGATCAAATGACTAGTCAATTGACTGTCACTATTGAATTCAATGTGAAGTTGTTGCAAATGTGCTGGTGGAAAAGGGAAATAACACAAAATATCTACTGAATAGAACATGTATAATATAAATATATATATATGTATGAACATAATTTATACTTTTGATGAAGGAAAGATGAAAATATATCAGTACTTTAGTCTAAAGGACATTAAATAATGTACTAAATATCATAAAAATCTAATTATTAACAAAGAAACCTCTTAGTCTTTCTAACATCCCGAAAAACTTCAAAAATAAGATAAATCTTCACATATGGCAACGCTGAACACAATATAAACGACGCAGCTTGTTTAATATTATGTTTAGACGACGAGTTAAATCACATGCTTCACTCTTAATTATATTTATGAATTTTGCTGTTTACACTACACATTCGTGCTTCGTGCGCAGTGTGTCAATTTAGATTTAGTGCTTTTTAATTCTTAACAGTGCGGAATTTTTGAACTTGGTGCTTTTTTTAGTGCCTTTAGTGCACTTTAAAAATGTACTAAATATTACTTTGTGATATATTTTTGCTAATTTGGCAAATTTTTCCATTGACTTATGCAACTTATCAGCCTTAAAACAACCTTCATTTCAGCAATAGCCACTTCGATAATCCGTACTTTTTGATAAAAACTCGAATATTTTTACATCATTTGTTTCTGGCAGTTGGCAACGTGTTTAGCTGTTTTAGCATGGCGTTCCAAATCATTCAGTTGTCAGATGAGCAACTGATTGAAGAAAACCGTCTCTCCTAATATTTGGAATACTTTCGTGTTACTTTCTTCTTTTTTACTGGGTTTTCCGAGATAATATGCTCTCCTGATGAACTAATTTCATCGAAAATTAAATCAAAAGCATAACTTGATGATGAAAATTAAATTCAGTGTGTTATTTTCCCTTAAAGCCTGGTACTCTGTTCGAAGTAGTGAACATTTGTTTTAATTCAGCTGAGTGAAAGACGGGGGGAAATACTTTCTCTTTCTATCTTTCGCCTAGTTGAATTAAGCCTATAGTGCCATCCCTGCAAATTAATGGGACACCCTATCCTTCGTTCAATTAAATTATATTTGTATTTACTGGTGTAAGCACGACCAATAATAGGATAAGTTAGGATAAGTAATAATATGAAATAAAGCTCTCACTCACTTGGTAGACAACCACCAAAAGAACTAGTTTCATTTTAAAAGAAAGATAAGAAGGCACTATATGGCGACCGTGTCAAAGTGATTTTTAAACTCAATAGTTTAACAAAAGAATTTGTTTAGAATTTTTAATGGTGTTTTTCGTATCAAATGGAATTTTAGTATTAAACGGTTTTAAAGTGTATAATTGATAACATGTTGTCTTGTAAAGATTAAAAGCGTACACATTGATGTTAATGCCGGTTGAACTAACTTAAATGTTACTAAAAAATTAAACATAAGTACTTACATACATACAACATACTCGTACTATGTACGTACATACACATGTACATACATACATATGTATGGCTGCATGCATATTTTGCAAATAAAACAGGCTGCATAAAAGAATAAAAACGTGTAAAAATGTACATAAATAATTTTATCATAACTTTCAAGGAGATTTCTAATTAGAGTTCTTATAAAAAAAAAAAAAAATAAACAAATAACTTTAAAGTTTTTATGTGTGCATATTTACATACATACATACATATGAGAAAAATAAAACAAAGATACATTAAAAACAAAAAAATATATAAAAAAAACTGTACCAGTGCTATAGTGGAATAACTGTTTCCAGAAAAAACTGTAAGAGTGCTACAGTGGAAAAAATGTTTCCAGAAAAAAAACTGTACCAATGCTACAATAAAACAACCGTTTAAAAGAAAAAACCCATAGGTACATACTTAAAGAAACAAGATCAAAAGTATGAAAAAACTGTGTGTTGAAAAGAGAATTTTTTTTCTACAAAAAAAATATAAAATTGTGGTTATGTCGTTCTTAGTATACTTATGTACATATGTATACAATGCAAATTCACCTTGAAGTTGAAGACAAATAAAATGGGAGAAAAAGACTCAAATAATTTCATTTAATATAAATTCAGACTAAATCAAAAGATAAAAAATAATAAATCTGCACGATGAGCAATAAACAAAGAAAACAATGCACTAAATAACTCCTAGTAACAACAAGATAGAAGCAAAAGCAACCAACATGTACAACCAAATATCAACAGAAGAAAAGAAGAGAGACATGCAACAACACAGTAAGCACAAATAAACCCATCAACTTTCCCAGAGACGGTGTAATAATAGCAGTGATTTTTTTTGTTAGAACTAGGTATCTTATATTATAATAAATAAATTATAATTATATTCACATTCTACATTTTACTAAATAATTAGCACTACTTAAAACTATTATTACATATGTACATACATACATATCTACAAATTTAATAAAATTTATTTTAATATCCTACCACAACAAAATAACACCCTATAAATATAAGCATGACTATACATATATTAAACAATTTGAAATAAATACATACTAACAAACATGTACATACTTATATTTTGAATTGTGACAAAATATATATATACAAATGCATAAATAAAACAAACAAAATAGTGGAATGAAGAATGAGAAAGAGAATTCGTTGCTTTAATTTAATGTGAGCACATCAGTGTTGCCAAAACGGTATTTAAAAAAAAATCAAGAAATAATTTTTTTTAGTGACAATTACAGCGAGTGTTTTTTTATACACTTCTATATTTTTTTTATAAAAATTATCCCTGCTTATCATACCTATAAAGTGAATATAATTAATAAAAATTCTTTTATCAGAAAGTTTACTTGGTTTTTCTATGCGTTTAAATTTTATGAAAAGTTATGGCAATACTGACTGGCTTTCCGAAAGAAACAACATAAATACTAAAATAAAAAATAAATTAAATAAATACAGTGAAGAGCAAATATCACACTTAACCAAGTGATAACATTAACATTTTTTTTATTTTATGAAAAAAAATCTCCCTTATGTTTAATTAAACTTAAAATCTATATTTTCAACAGATTTTTAAAGTAGTTAAACCAATACGTTTTAATAAATGTCAGAGTTTGATAGAACAACGTTCAATGAACTAGTATTTGCATTTTATAAAATAAAGAAAAGGGTTTTGCAAAATAGACCGCTAACACAAAACGTTAATAAACTTAACGAACTTTTAATAGAAACTTACAACGACTTATTGGAATATACAGAGCCAAGACATACACAATTATCAACCCCTAGTAGAAAATCAGTTCTTTCAAAAATTAAAAATTGTCGTCAACTTTTAATCAACTGCTTTACAAAATTAGATTATAAAATAAAAGTGCCGGAAGGAAAAAACTTATTTTCGTTTGTAAATAAAGAAGTTGTGTTAGAAAGTGATAGTACCAGTGAATCTGAAAGCAATCCCAATTGTGATAACAAGTATAGCATTAAAATTTCCAGAAAAATGGCTACACCGGATCAAAAAAGATCATATATTGGCATGTGTGCGTCCATTATAAGAGACAATTATGATGGAAACCCACTGTCCTTAGAATCATTCCTTGAAAAGATAGACTTAATAGAAGAATTGACTGAGCCACAATTAACAACAACTTTCGTACAATTCATTAAATCTAAATTAGAAGCAAAAGCTCGTGAAGCATTGCCAGACAACGTTTCTACCATAACTGAAATTAAAGCTGCTTTAAAAACAAATATTAAACCGGATAATTCGAAAGTTATCGCGGGTAAAATTTCAGCGCTTACGGTTAAGCATAATGATTATGCAGAGTTCTCAAAACAAGCAGAGGATCTTGCTGATGCTTTCAAACGTTCTTTAACTGTTGAAGGCATAACAAAGAAAAAAGCTCATGAGATGGCTATTGAGCAAACGGTTGCGATGTGTAGATTAAATGCTAAATCAGATTTAGTAAAGTCAATTTTGGCATCTTCGTCTTTTTCGGATCCAAAAGAAGTTATTGCGAAGCTAGTAGTAGAACAAACTGCTGAAACAAAAGAACGTCAGGTTTTGGCAATTAGGAATCAAAGTAGCAACAGAAACAATAATGCTTATCAGAATAATAATTTTTCGCGTTATCGTAACAACCTTAACCGTGGCAATAACCGTAGATATTTTAATAATAATAACAATAATAATTTTAGAAGAAAGAACAACTTTTCTTCAAACTATCGACCAAACAACAATTATCGTGGCAATGGTAGAAGTAGAAGATCACCAAATGCTAACAATCAACGGGCCTCAGTGAGGACTTTAAACATCCAAGGCTCTCAACAGCATATGTTGAGGGAGGAGGAAAACGAAACACAATATTAGAACTAAATAGTCAAAATTCTAACAAATCAGTATACATTCTAAACCTTTATTATACCGATTTTATAAAACTAAATTGTATTGACGCCAATAAAACTTGTTCGTTCCTTGTTGATTCACAGGCCGACATCTCTTTAATCAAAATTTCTTGCTTAAAACCAAATATTTTTTTGAATGAAAATGAAATAATCAATATTACAGGTATTACTTCAAATTCTTTAACTAGTCTAGGCACAATTTGTACAAGCGTAATTGTTTCCAATTCCATAATTTCGCAAGTTTTTCACGTCGTAAGCGATAATTTCAATATCCCATGTGAAGGCATATTAGGGAAAGATTTTCTAAAAGATAATAGGTGCTTAATTAACTATGAAAATATGACCATAACAGTTTGTGACAGATACAAAAGATTAATAGTGCCAATATTGCAAGGAACTAAAAATTTTACTTGTATTATCCCTCCAAGATGTGAAGTTTATCGAATATTTAACTTATGCGGAATTACAGAACCAATGTTTATAGATTCGCAAGAAATTTGCAAAGGTGTATTTGTCGGAAAAGGCATAATAGACTCCAATAATCCTGTCGTAAGAATAGTAAATACCACTGATGAGTTTAAATGTATACAAAATGACAAAGTCAAAGCAGTAAGTTTACAAAATTTTTACATATATTCGATAAATAAAAATGAAACAAATGTGGAGCGTATAGCCAAATTAAAAACCATACTACAAAATCAAATGCCGAATGATGTAAAAGACAGTCTTATGAAACTTTGTGAAAAATATGCAGACGTTTTTGCTTTGAAAGATGACAAAATGTCAATAAATAATTTCTATGAACAAAAACTCCGATTATTCGATCAGTCCCCAATATACATAAAAAATTATAGGCTTGATTATTCTTAAAAAAAGGATGAAATTAATAGACAGGTGAACAATTTATTAGAAAATGATCTGATTGAACCTAGCTTTTCAAATTTTAATAGTCCACTAATTCTGGTACCAAAAAAAAAGTACAGATGATCAAAAGTCTTATAGGATGTGCGTAGACTATCGTGCCGTTAATAAAAAGCTTATAGCCGACAAGTTTCCGTTACCTCGCATAGACGATATTTTAGATAATTTAGGTCGAGCTAAATATTTTTCTATAGTTGATTTGTTTTCCGGTTTCCACCAGATTCCATTGCATCCCGACTCACTTGATGTTACCTCTTTTAGCACGGACAAAGGATCTTTTCGATGGAAAGTTTTACCCTTTGGATTAAACGTAGCACCTAATTCGTTTTCAAGAATGATGTCCATAGCGTTTTCTGGACTTTATCCTAACCGAGCTTTCTTATACGTAGATGACATAGTCATAGTCGGTTGTAGTAAACAACACCATTTCAGTAATTTAAAAGGCGTTTTTGATATTTTAAGGGCACATAATCTCAAGCTAAATCCATATAAATGCAAATTTTTTCGTTCTGAAGTAACGTTTTTAGGGCACAAATGTACCGCGAATGGTCTTTTGCCGGATAATACAAAGATAAATGCCATTAAAAATTATCCAGTTCCAACAGACAAAGACGCAGTAAGACGCTTTGTTGCATTTTCAAATTATTATAGTTGCTTCATACCAAATTTTGCTATAGTAGCAGCACCATTAAATCGTTTAACGCGGAAAAAATACACTTTCATTGGGATGAAAAATGTCAACAATCTTTCGATCATTTAAAATTAATGTTATTATCTCCTAGGATCTTACAGTATCCAGACTTTTCGAAATCTGTAACAGTAGATGCTTCAAAACTTGGTTGTGGAGCTATTTTGAGCCAATCTTTTAATGGTAACGATCTACCCATTTACTTCGCGTCAAAATCATTTAATCAATCAGAACAGAAGAAACCTACAATTGAGCAAGAACTGCTAGCAATTCACTTTGCAATAACACAATTTCGACCATATGTCTATGGTACTCACTTTACAATTAGATCAGATCATCGTCCATTGATCTATCTCTTTAACATGAAAGACCCATCCTCAAAACTGACCCGAATAAGACTGGAACTCTCAGAGTACAATTTTACCGTCGAATATATCAAAGGCAAATTCAATGTAGCAGCAGATGCTTTGTCAAGAATCACAATAAATGAGTTAAAGAATATTTCAAACAATCAAGTACTCGCCATGACAACTCGTTCAATATCAAAGAAACAAAATAATATTGAACTAAAACCACCTCATGAAAATGAAAAACTTCTAAATTTAAAAATTTATGATAAATTTTCTCATAATTTTAGTAAGAAATTAGCAAAAATAACAACCGCAATATTTTATAATGATAAACATACAAAAACATTACGCGTAAATATATATAGAACATTTAAAAAACTGTCATCCATAGACTTTGATTTCGTTAACGAAACAATTAGTTTTGACTATTTGCTTTCGAGGCTAGAAAGAGAAGCCAGCGTTCAAGGAATCTATAGTGCAGATTGGTCAAAAGATGATTTATTTTTCAAAATTTTTACAATACAAAAATTAAAAGATTACGGTAATAAAATACTAAAGACATTTGAAATAATACTTACTGAACTTATCGCGATAGTAAAAAACGAAGATGAGAAGATCAAAATAATGCAAATATATCCTAACCACCCAGTATTAGGAGGTCATTGCGGACAGAAAAGGCTTTATGCTAAAATTCGAACGAAATATTTTTGGAAAAAAATGATGAAAGACATATCAACCTTTGTGAGAAATTGTACAAAATGCTGTTTAAATAAAGTTAGGCCTGTAAATACTGAAAAACTTACTTTGACTCCAACTCCAAACATACCATTTCAAATAGTTGTTCTAGACACAATATGTCTGCTACCGCAAACCGCGTTTGGAAATAAATATGCAATAACAATCATGTGTGACTTGTCAAAATATTTAATCCCAGTAGCAATACCTGATAAATCAGCCCAAACGGTTGCTAAGGCAATTTTCGAAAACTTCGTATTAGTCTATGGGAAGATGGACATTGTAAAATCTGATTTAGGAACGGAGTTCAAAAACGAAATTTTTTCTGAACTTTGCAAGTTTTTAAGAATTGAAATAAAATTTTCAACTAGCTACCACCATCAAACTTTAGGAACTGTGGAACGCAGCCATAGAGTTTTCAATGAGTATATTAGAGCATATATCAGTGAGAACATATTGGACTGGGATACCTATCTGAAGTACTTCACTTTCTACCACAATACGACACCTAACACAGTTTTCGACAATAAGTTTACTCCTTTTGAGTTAGTTTTCGGCAAAAAGGCAACAATGCCTAACGAAATAAACAACAACATTGATCCAATTTATAATATTGACAATTACATTAAAGAAGTTAAATATAGACTTCAAAAAACTAATCTACTTGCTAAAGAATTGATAGAGAAACATAAAGCTACCAATAAAAAGTTTTACGACAATTTTGCAAAACCAATTACTTTAAATATTAATGATAAAGTTTTACTGAAGAAAGAACCATACGATAAACACAAGAGTATTTATGATGGTCCATATATAGTAACAAAAATGTATGATACTAATGTAACAATTTACAATGAAGAAACCAAAAAAAAACTGTACATAAAAACAGAGTAAGAAAATATTAATAAAAATTTATATATATATATACTTTAATTAATTTCCATTTATTTTATTAGTAAACATTTTTATTAAAATTAACATCACATACAAAAACAAAACAAAATTTTTAATATCTAAATACTTTTTGATTGCAAATATAAAAATTTTTATAATATGTAATAATATATTAAATTTATTTTAGTAAACTAGATATCCAGAATGTGAAACAATATTTACATAAAATTTCATGTAATAATATAAAGATCATCAAATAACCAAGCTTGATCACCTTGATTATTTCATCATCTTTTGTAATAACTGAATATTTTCTTGAAAAAAAATTAAACTTAACTTTTCCAAGGGCAAGCAGTCAAAGCATTTGGGTGAAGGCAATTCCTGGCGGGTCAATGACCACCAGTCGAAGGGGTAGTAGTCTTGGTCACACAGGGCACTCCCTCCTTCATCCCGAATGTTTCAGGCTGTTTCCTTTTGAATCCAAATCCATTTAAATTTTAAGAACATGTTAAATCAAAACGAAAAAAATTTAAATTAAACTTGTAATAAATTTAATTTTTTTTCTCTTGAAAAGGGAAGGTAGTTATTCCCACATCTTAAATTTTATAATTATATAAACTTTATATTAAATAAATTTTTGATTTAACTCTTTAATAAAAGGGAGGTATAGTGCCATCCCTGCAAATTAATGGGACACCCTATCCTTCGTTCAATTAAATTATATTTGTATTTACTGGTGTAAGCACGACCAATAATAGGATAAGTTAGGATAAGTAATAATATGAAATAAAGCTCTCACTCACTTGGTAGACAACCACCAAAAGAACTAGTTTCATTTTAAAAGAAAGATAAGAAGGCACTATAAGCCTTTGCAAAGTAAACTTTGCATGTGGAAAAGGGATCTAACATTGATCATTTCGTGTGTACTAAATGTGGCCCAACACGCGTTTTTTTAATTTTTCGTTTTTATTGCTTGAAAATATGCAAAATTATTAAAAAATTTTGCGAAAAAAGTACTGCTCATGTAATTTCGCAGCTGAAACTAAAATGATGCCAGAGCCATTTTGCATTGAAAAACATGCTGCCAGATAGATTTTACGTGTAATAAGCACAATATAAATAACCACGTACACTCTTTGACAAAAGCATCTATAAATTTTATTTACTTCCTTGTACATATTATTTGTTTTTCAAACAATATTATTTCCTTTTTCATAAAATTTTTCACCTTTTAAAATTATCGCCCAGGTTCTATATTCAACTACAAAATGAAAGGGAAAAATTTTTAATTCCACTTATACAGTTTCATTGTGTTCTAGAAAAGTAATTTTCAAGACGATTTCAATTTTATATTGTTTTTAACAAATTTTTAAAGGAACGTGAGAAAAAACCAAAACCGTCATGCTAAAGTGAATGGTTTATATATCAATGAGAATTAGTGATACAAAATGTGGATGCGTTTTACTACCCGATACTTTCAAAATCTTAAAGGGGCCCATACATACTGCTTGCAGCTGCTGCCGATGAACCCTTGGTATACGTGTGTGATGATATTTTACCATCAATCATATCAATCATCATTGAAAATAAAAATTTATAAAACAAACATGCGTTTGACAACAAAAAAATTATTTATAGAATTAAAGAAATTAATTAAAAACGTATTTTCTTTCCACATAATATTTTCAGAACTTATTTTTAGTTTGTTTTATTTCCTTTTTTGTTTGTTTTACTTTCTCTTTTTCAGTAAAACTTCAAATTTAAAAAAAATACATATCAGAAGAATGAATAAATAAATTGTTGTTCATTTGAAAAACTGTCAGCAGTATGAGTTCATTTCAAAATCAAAACTATTTTGAATTTTCATACTGCATTGGGTAGTATGAATAAAAAAAAGTATTTGCTTTTTACTTAAAAATTTGTTTAAAAAAACAAAAAACACATACATGTTTGGGGTTTTAAAACAAATTTTTAAGTAAAAACTAAATACTTTTTTTTATTCATACTACCCATTGTCTGTGTGACAAATATATAAAAATATATTTAAAATTGCATTGTTAAAAGAAAAAAAGGTTTCTGCTCTTTTATATTTAGTTGTTTATTAATTGTTTATTATATTATATTATTATATATTATTATTATATTATACCAAAAGTATTGAATTGTAATTGTTAAGAATCGAGTACTCTACAAAGGAACTACCCTACAGAAAGGCTACCAGTCAATTGACTAGTGATTTGACTAGTAGCGACGACCACAACTTCGGTCACTGGCCCCAGTTAGTTTATTAGGGGCTTGGTGAAAGAAATGACCAAAACATTTGTATACGTGTGATTTTTTTCTCTCTAACTTATTAATTTCACTTAATTAAAACACATATATCTGAACTGCTTACTCTGCTACGTTTTTGTCAGGTACATATTACATAAGCATTGGTGAACTATGACTAGTCAATGGTTACAAGGCAACTCGTCACATATTACTAGTCAATATTTACGTAGAAACTTGTAAAATGTAAGTTTTAAATAAAAAACATAATTTATAACACTTTTTGTTTAATTTTATTTGCTTTTTTATCTAAAATACATAAGTAAATAGCATTTAAAACAAAAAATACATATATACAAAATCACCAAATAACATAAGCGGTATATAGCCTTCACATCTTTTCATCTTCAACGCACCTTGCTCTCTACAAATATCTAAAATTTAGAAAACATACATATTAAATTAAAATTTGTGAATATCTTTTATGCACTATTTTACTTATCTTTTTCAATACTCTTATAAACTTTCACAGACTGCATGAATTGCGCTTTCTTCACAACGCATTTTCCCGTTTCCAAATATCTAAAAATTGGAAAAGAAACGAATACATACATACATACATACATATGTATGTATATTTTTAATTAAACTGTATAAAATTTCTTTTATTCATTATTGTTTTTATCTTACTTTTTCACAAACACCATAATTTTTTAAAAAATTTTTATGCATTTTAATTTTAAAAAACGAACGAACTATAAATTATTTTCAGTAAAATTCAATATTTTAAAAATTTTGATAAATGTGCATTAGATGTTCCACTCTAGCATATATGTATGTTAGAGTACAGCCCCTGCTAGCATTTTTGGAAATTTTTAATTAAATTCGATTCTTTTTTAATACTTTTAAGTGATCAAAAAACAAGAATATGCGCTCGTTTTTTGAGCATAAAAGATAGTTTTGTCGGGAGAAAATGGTACCCTACCAGCGACTCTTCTTAATGAGTCATTTGTGATTGCTTTTTTCTATTTGTATGGAATCATTTTCGAACCTTTTCTGCTTATATTTATAGTTACTTTTGGAGTAATTTCTTACCCATTTCTAAGTCTTAAGTCGCTTCATTTAGGAGTCTTTTCTAATTAATTTTTTAATCATATTTGTAATCGTTTAAGGATATTTTTTGCGTTATTTATCAGTCATTTTTCTAATTTTTTATAGTCTTTTTACGGACCCTTTTGTTTCTGTTTCTTATTGTCTGAGAGTCGTTTATGCGTAGTTTGTGATCGAATTTTGAGTCAATTATTAGTCATATTATTGACCGAATTTTCTATTTTTTCTAAAAGTTCGATAAGTAAAATATGAAGTTAATTTTTATACATAGGTATAATTGCATAAAAGTTTATTTAGTTTTATAGCAGTGTTAATAAATTAATGTAAGTAAATGTAAATTATTAATTAATGCAACAAATACATGAATACATACATTAAAATGTTGTGAAATTAAATTTTAAAAAACTAATTAAGAAATAAAAAATAAATTTAATTTAAAAAAACAATTGAGAATTAATGGGCAATGAACACAAGAAATAAGTAAATAACATTACATAAAAGTTTTAATGCATATACAAATTTTATATAATTAAATTACATAGTTGTTTGCGATATATTTATGTATGTGAAAACGTAAAGGTTATGGTAACTTCAGGTAAAAATAAAACTTGCAAATCTAATCTACGCGTTTTCTCTTAAGTACTCTGTCCTTAGCATGCACAAAATATTTTTGTAAAACAGTATTCATATCCTTATCGGTGCTTTTGTATTTAAGGTGGCAAATATCTGAAACATGCATGCAATGTTAATGGACATGAACATACTTTTAATTGTTGTAATTAGGAAACACTTCTCCGCGCTGGGCTTAACGAATATACTTTTCGTACCGCAGCTCTAAGAAATTGCGCGGGTCCTTCACCGCCAGTTTTGGCAATGAATTTTTTCTGAAAAAGAAAAATTTATAAAGAAATTTATTTGCCTTTATTGTTGGTTTGTGTATTTGTTTCATTATATATTTTTAGTATACTTACAAAATGATTGAGTTTTTCCTCGTTTTCTTGCACTAACGCATCGAAGGTATTCAAATCATTAACAGATTTCAATGGAAGGTTTTGGGCTTCTTTAAATTCATTTTCAATTAGGTCTTGACTATGGTGTTTCCTATTTTCTAGCTTAACGGCAATAACTTCTTCCGTTAATTTCATGAGACCGCATATTTCCTTCTTTTAAATCTTTTATCTCTTTCCTTAGCTCACCTATTTCACCTATAATACTTCGAATCTCAGACTGGGGACCTTCATATGTTGTACTGAAAATAACGAAAATATCGACTCACGGAAGTATCCAATCTGTATGAATAATGTCGTTGGTTTTTATTCCACAATAATCTTCTTACACCACAAATAATTAAAAATCACTATTTAACAATAACAATACAATTTTTAGACATTTACTTAACAATAAAACAAAACGTATATGATCAAAAATGACAAAGAAAATATTCATATTTCAAACACTTTGATACTTAATTTCTGTTTACATTTTTCAATCATCTAAATGACCAAAAATAACATAAAAAGTAATCTAATATTACACATTACGGTGAGCAATTTACAATTGTCTTGAAATTTTTAATTGCTTTTGTAACCCAATATTTTTTGATCATTAGTGTGTATCATTTTATATTCGTTTTTTGAACGTGTAAGTGATTAGTCACTTTTTGATCACCAAAAATAGTAAAAAAAAACTCATTTCGCTGATTTTTGAAATAATAATCATCCAAATGCTAGCAGGGGCAACTATAATAAATGTTGAATTGAATGAAAAATTTTTGTAAATGTGTTAGTAAAAAATTGTTGTTTGTGTTAGTTTCAGTCATTTCTTGTAGGGTACGTAATCATAAGAAGAATTTGTGTCAAAATACAAAATTTATTAAAAATTTCTTGAATACATAGATATGTTAAACGTATTCATAATTTTCATACCTGTAATATATGGATTTGAAAAATCAAAAAATGAAAGCCGAAGAATTTGCAAAAAAATACTTCGGGATTGTTCAAACCCTTTGGAATTAGCCGAACAATCGTAAGTAAACCTTTTGCCATAAATGTTTGCAACAATTACGTACATACATATGTACATAAGTGAGTATGTATGATTTATAACCAATAAAATATTTTAGATTCATAGCATATTATAGGCTGAATAAGGACAGCTTTCGAACAGTATTAGAAGAAATATCACCAATAACCAACGAGGCCAGTATTCTAAAAGTTTCGCTGTTAGCCACAGCACTTCGCTACTTCGGCCAAGGTAGTGCTTGGCAAATGATTGGATAGGACTCAAATTTGGCTTTAGGAAGCAGTACCGTATCGAAAGTAACAGCGTATGTGTAATATTTTGGAATCCAAACTATGCCCAAAATGGAGATGTAGAATATGTTGTTAGAATACGCAATTTTTTTTATTTATGTACATATATACATACATATTTATGTAATTAAAACAAATAAAAAAATTACATAACCATTAAAAGTACCACAATTCATGAGATCATAAGGCATATATCGAGCCCTAACCGCCAAAAAGTCGCAAGCGACATAATTATCGATATTCGTTTTTTTCATAAAAATCAAAAGTTCTTTATCATTGGCATCATCTGACAAAATATCATAGCTGTGCTTTGTACCATTATGATTTTATAGCAAAACCAATTTAGACATATATACAATTCTTCATTTGTTGAACTGCCGCTTACGTCTTAATTCGATGCAACAATATTTTGATAAAGTAGAGATCATTTATTTGTGTTGTAAAACCAAAAATTGTCTTGTACCATATAGCGCTACTCGTTCTAATCATTCTTATGAGCAAAAAATTATTATTCAGAGTTAGTTCCTACAGAATCTGTTCAGCCGAATCCGTGTGCAGTAAAAAAATTTGTAAATCTTTGTAGCGATAAGTTAAAATATCCGATTATATAAAATGGATTTCAAACATGCCTCCAATCTCATCTTCTTCATAAAAATTTTTTGTAAATGCCGTCCACTAGCCATTACAACTTCGCAGGTACCTTTAAGCTGAGCTGGGCAAACATTATCTGGGATGCCTCCACATTCATCTTCAGCATCATCTTCTCCAGATATGTTCCCATCTGCAGGAGGTTCAATGTAAATGGTAGTTGGAATATCTATTAACTGGTTTTCTTCTGCTTCATCGAGTTCTTGAATATAATCAAGCATTTGTTGCAACGATAAACCTATAAAATCCATCAAATTTATAAATTTTTAACAAAATACTTAAAAATAAATTTAGAAAATAATACAGAAAATTACTCAAAGCACGAAAAAAACATGTACCCTAGGAGATCCACGATTACCATATGGTAACGCTTTGAGTAAAATGGAGAAAAATATCAAATATAACTTTTTCGACCAAAACCAAGTTGTGTTCCATAGCTTATTGTTTATTTATCAGTAATTGTAATTTTCTTCAAACTGCGTTAAAAATATATTGCTAAATATATGTACTTACCGACGTGCCATATCTGAAAACGGGGATTTTTGTGTTTTTTTTTGTAAGCACAATTTTAGATGCGTTAGTTTTGCGAACTGAACTAAGAATGACGAAGCATGTTTGTTTTTGCAGGCTACAAATCTTTTGCACTAAACGGAAACTTTTTTTGTAGTTTTGTGGTGTCGCTTAGGATTTATTAGAGTAAAAGTAACGACATGTTTTGCGTTACCATATGGTAATCGTGGGTTATATCGGGTTAACAAATAAAAGCAACAGAAAACAAAATTGGCGCAGTCGGTAGGATCCTTTAAAAACCCAAAGGATCCAGTGTTCGAAAATACGTGCAAATAATAATAGACCCTTTTAATAAATAATAATAAACCTTGCGACTTCCTACGGACCCTCCAAGGTATAAAAATTTGTAAAAGTGCTAAAATAAAATAAAAATTCTGAGTATTTTGCACCAAACATAAGGTGAACAGGACCAGAAGGAAATACAAATAAAATTCGTGTGAATAATTAAACAGCAAAACTGTTCTCAAAAAGACAGAAAGCGTTTGATATAAGCAGAATAATGAAAGAAGAAAATCGAGCAATGGACGTAACAGAGGAGTTAGCCCGTAAAGACCAACAGTTGTAGCGGTTGCGGGTAGCTTACATGGAGTTACAAGAACAAATACAGCAACAACAGCAACACCAACAGCAGCAACAACAGCACCTGCAACAACAACAGCAGCAGCAACTACAGCAGCAGCGACAACAACAACAACAGCAACAATATCAACAATCTGTCCAGTTGGATAGAATTTCCAAAAATATGAGTTACTTACCGGTGTTCACAGGAGTTGGAGACATCACTATAAACTCATTCATAAGAAGCGTGGAGTATTTATTATCATCTATAACAGAAGAGGATTTAATGAAGGAAGCCACCAAAGTAATTTTTTACCGAAATATTCAAGGAGAAGCCAAGAACGTGGTAATAAATATACAACAACCGGACAACTGGGCAACAATAAAGAAGACACTAAGATTAAGGTATAGACCAGACGTTGAGCCCCATCAAATATACAGGAAGATCAACGAGATACGAGTAAATAATGTAAGTGATTTGGCAATAGAATTACAAAACATTAAATATAAGAGTGATGAACTAAGTATTTACTATAGTGATGATCCATATATAGATTTATCTAATGTGAATAGCTTACTAGCTAATGTAGCAAAAGAAATGACACAGGGAATATTGTTGGACAAAATATATGAAGAAAGAGATATAGGGAATATAATAGACAATGATGAAAAGAAGGTATGAAGATAGTTGTATTAGGCAAGAAGGTAGGAAATTCAAGGGAACTTTCATGAATACATCGAAACAGCAGAATAAAAATAATTATAATCGAAATTATGAGAATAAAGTAAAAGCTAACTACAACAATAATAACCATAATTATTACAATAAATACAATAATTATAATAATCATAATTCAGGACGGTATAAGGTCCAACACAATAATAATATTTCAGGAAATTTCCAAAGGCCCGCACAGGTAGGAAACCCTAGGCCAAATTCCGGACAATATCGCTGGAATCAACCTAGGCAAGACCGAACCGAGCCAATGGAAATAGATAATATAGAAATAAACAAGTTTCAAGGAATCCCACAGGTAGGACACCCCAGGCCAAATGTCAGCCAAAATAGCTTGACTCAACCTGGGCAAGACCGAAAGGAATCAATGAATTATAATGAAGATAGTAGATCTGGACAAATCCAAGATTACGAAAACATTTTTTTTTCGGAAACAACATCCGATTACTTACCCATCATAACAATTACCATAAATAAAAGAGAATTTAATGCTCTAATAGACACAGGAGCAAGTATTAGTGTAGTAGACAAGAACGTAAGTTACTTTAGAAAAACCCCATTAAAAGAACCAATTGAATTTAAAACAATAAATGGAAAAGGTATTATTGAATTTGAGGCAATTACAGATGCACCCGAAGAATTTAAGGAACAAAACGCAAAAATTAAGTGGAAAGTTACGCAGTTAACAGGACGAATGTATAGTTTTATAATACGGATAGATTTACTGAACTGTCTTAGTACAATAATAAATTTAGTAGACGGAAATATTTCTTTTAATAACAGGATAACCACTTTTACAATGAATCCATACAAAAATCTCCAAATATGTACTTAAGAGGGATCAAATTTTTACAGGAGTAGGTTACAGTTGAACCATTTAAATACTGAAGAATATAAGGAAGTGATGAAAATTTTAAATAGATTCAAAAATTTATTCTTTAAAGAAGGCGACAAACTGACCAGTACAATGAATATAGAACATACTATTAGGACAACGACAGAAGAACAGATAAATGCCAAGTTATAAAGATACCCACCACAACATGAGGTTGAAGTAAGACGACAAATTAAAGAAATGGAAGATCAGGGCATAATTAGAAAAAGTTGCTCTCGTTATGCGAGTCCATTAATAGTGGCACCTAAAAAGTTAGATAACTCAGGAGAAAGAAAATATAGGATTGTGGTGGATTACAGGAAATTAAATGAAATAACAATCGACGATAAATTCCCACTTCCCAACATCGATTCAATTTTAGATAAGCTCGGAAGAGCACAATACTTTACAACCCTAGATCTTGCTAAGGGTTATCATCAAATTCTAATAGAAGAAAAGGACAGGGAAAAAACAGCTTTCGTTACTCTCCATGGATTGTATGAGTTTATTAGAATGCCGTTTGGATTAAAAAACGCCCGAGCGACATTCCAAAGACTCATGAATGACACATTAGGCGAGTACATTAATAAAACATGTGTTGTTTATCTAGACGACATATTGATTTTTAGCACATCCTTAACAGAGCACGTAAAAGCCATTACAGATATTTTTAGAGTATTAGAAAAAGCAAATTTAAAAATTCAAATAGACAACTGCAATTTTATGAAAAAGGAAACCGAATTTTTAGGACACATTTTAACAAAGGACGGAATAAAACCTAACTTAAACAAAATAAAAGTAATCCAAGAACTGACATTACCAAAAACGGAAAAGCAAATTAAAAGTTTCCTTGGACTAACAGGATATTATAGAAAATTTGTTAAGGATTATGCCAAAGTGGCACAACCTATGACAAAATACCTAAAGAAAGGAATCAAAATTAATGACAAAGACCCAACATATATTTGAAAAATTGAAAAATTTAATTAGTTCACACCCAATTCTTAGATATCCGGATTTTGAAAAAAAGTTTACTCTAACAACTGATGCATCCAATTACGCTATTGGTGCAGTGTTGTCTCAGGAAGGACACCCATTGTGTTATGTTTCTAGAACATTAAACAATCATGAAAAAAATTATGCGACAACTGATAAAGAATTTTTAGCTATAATATGGAGCGTGAATTATTTGCGACCTTATCTCTATGGAAGGAAATTTAGAATTCTAACAGATCACCAACCAATCAAATTCCTAAATTCTAAATATAACGGAAAAGACATGTCACCTAGACATCAAAGATGGTTATTAAAACTGTGTGAATACGACTTTGAAATTGAATATATTAAAGGAAAAGAAAATCGGGTAGGAGACTTCTTAAGTAAAATAGAAACAAATAACAATGACAATAAAAATTTGGAAGATAATGAAAAGGGCAAATATGTAATAACTAACATAGAAGAAGATAATATATCCATGGCAAGTGTGCACTCAGCAGAAGAGAATTTACAAGAACATTTCTTTATTAAGGAGGAAATAGTGAACAAATACAAGACACAAATTATAATAACGAATAACAAAATTCAAGAATTAAAAATGCTACATGGAAAAAGAATAATGAAAATGATTTTGAAAGAATGGGAGAGATATTCAGAAAGTATATCACTAAAGGTAAAGTAGGAATATTTTCTGAAGTATCAGAAAGGAGCTATAACATTGTTCAAGAAAAATTAATTGAAATGTATTCTAATGACAAACAAATAAATTTTACCAAATGCACTATAAGGGCACAGGATTTAGAAGACGAGGCACAGGCAGTAAAACAAATATCTTTGTACCATGTTAGGGAGAGTATGCACTCTGGAATTATGGAAACTTATAATCAAATCAAAAACAAAATTTACTACCCAAAGCTAATGGAGATAATCCAAATTGTAATTAATCAGTGTGACGTATGCAAAGAGGTGAAATACGACAGGCAACCAATAAAACCTAAATTCTTAATTACAGAAACACCATCTGGAAAAAACCAAATAATCCATATAGACACTTATGTGGTTAAAGGATTCCATTTTTCAACAGTAATAGACAAATTCTCCAAATTCGGAGCAGCCTATCCTCTAAATGACAGGAATTATATAACAATCATAGAGCAGTTAGAAGACCATTTTGCTAAAGTCGGAAAACCACAAAAGATAGTAGCAGATAATGAATTTAAGGCTATACGTATTAAAGAATTTATAAATAATGAAAACATTGAGGTGCATTTGACTAAACCTAATAGTCATACGGGAAACGCTGACATTGAGAGGTTTCACAATAGTATAGCAGAAAAATTCAGAATTATATATAAAATGAATAAAGAATTTTCAATAAAACAATTAATACAAAGGACAATCAGAAATTATAACGACCGTTACCATGCAAGTACTAAATATACACCCAATGATATTCAACAAGGGAAAGTTGCAGAAAATGAAGTTAAGAAAAATTTAGAAGACAATGAAATTAAAAAAATTTATAAATTAAATGAACTTAGGGAAAATTATACGGAAAATAGATCGGAAGGCTTTGTAAAAAATTATAAGGCTGTTCGACACAAAGAACAACCAAGATATAGAAAATTGAAACTTATAAATATTCATCCAAGTAATATTAAACGACCTCAAAAATTTTCAGACATTGTGGATGATTCTAGCAATCATGATATGGATACCACTTAACAGCGCATATCTGAATATGACGGAAATAAAGGACCAAATGGGTTTTGTGGACTTTCAAACAAGACATCAAGAAATTGTAAAAGATACAGACATAGTTATACATATGATCAACATTGAACAAATTGAAGAAATTGTAAATGACATGACCGATAATATTATTTTAATGAAAATAAAGAATAAAGACATTCTTCAAACGGAACTACTAGACATAAGGAATAAGTTATTAACACTAGTACCAAAGAAAAACAGACACAAACGCGGACTAATAAATGCAATAGGTAGTATGTCAAACTGGTTATTTGGTACGATGGACGATACTGACAGACAGGATATTCAGAATCATCTACTTAAAACGGACGGAAATATTAGTCAACAAATTCAAGTAAATGAATATTTTAACACAGCACTAGAAAGCCTTAAAAATATTGTCAAAAGTGATTGAAAAAATATAGAAAACACAATAAATACCATACATAAATTTAATGAAAAAGAAAGAGAGCAAAATTTATATTTAGAACAGTTATGAAAAATACAAATGTTGAAAGATAAAATTGAACATATACAAGATAATATAGTATCAGCAAAATATGAAATAATTCATCCTAATATTTTAACAACCCAGCTAAAAAAATATGTATGGAGCATATATGGTTCGGATCCGCAAAATGAGGGTATATGGGCATATATGATTATATATATTCATACATTTTCATACATGTATGTGTAAATTCCCTCCACAGTATGCAAAGTTCATATTCATACACTCTTGATTCACAAAAGCCCACTGCTGTGCAATAAATTAAATTAAAATTAAATTTTTTTAGACTTGAGAGAGAGGTTGTGTGGACAAATAACTCAAAACGAAATAAAAGTCATTTCATTCATCAAAAGGTGAATCAATTATTTAAAGAACACATAAATCATATTCGTACATAACATTTAGCTTAAGAAATCAGATTAAAAACTAATGCAATTAATTATAAAAGAAAAAATAATGTGTAACAATAGTTTTCAATACAGTGATATGAACTTTGTTTCCTATCTAGAGAATTTTGTTATATAATTTTCTATAAAATTAATGACTGGATTATTCTTTTGATTATTTGATATATTAAATGGGGCCACAATGTATAAAATCATACAAGAATGCTTTTTTTAACAAAAAGTTTTTCTTTTTTAAACGTTGAGGGTACGCATATAAACTTTGTATACCGTATGTATTTTCTAATGGATTTTCAATTCAGCAGTGATAAAATTCCAAACTTTTTGGATTGCAAAAACAATCTTATGTGAGATATCATGTGTATGCATACATTCTTATATGGCTCCATATATAAAAACTTATATTTATATATGGATCCACATATGAAGAGCTTCATAATTAAATTTTCATATATTAATCCATATATTAGTTCATATGCAATAGTTTTGCCATGTATAATTCCATATATTTCCATACATGAATTCATACATATTCATATATAGTTGTATAAATTCATATACTAAAAATATATGGACCATATATAATTTTTTTAGCTGGGGAGTAAAGATATAATAAAATATGAGATAGATTATAATAAACTGAAATATTTACAATTAGGAACAGTAGTTTTTAATGAAACATACTTAATATTTGGTATAAAAGTACCAAAAACATTTATATACGTAAACATTAGATTATCATACCTATACCAAATAAAGAAAATAATGAAATAGAAGAAAAAATTGAAAAAATATTTAACTATGAAAACAAAACATATGAATATAAAGAAAATAAACACTTAAGGGAACTAAAAACCACTAATCATTGCGTATAAAATCAACTTGTAAACTTATAAAAAACACAAAATTTGAAATAATTCCAATTGATATAAAAACAATTATTATTAAAAATGATATTAACTTACCAATTAATCAAACTTGTACTAAAAATGAGACGATTGTTAATGGAAACTACCTAATCCAATACAGTAATTGTTCTATTAAAATTAAAGATTACTATTTTTCAAATCTTATGGAAATTGCAGAAGAAAATATTAATATTTTAAAAATAGAATATGACAACATTCAAAATTTTACAAAAAAGATAACTTTTGAAGAAATTATAGAAAATAATAAAATAAATAGTGAAAATATTTTTAATTTAAAATACCATAGTAAATTTACTTACGGATGCAATTTATTAATAATTATTTTGATAATAATTTTGTGTTGTATTTTTTGTATTAAACATAACTATATAAGCTCAGCAATAGAATTCAGGAGAATTCTAATCAAAAGAGGGAGTAGTTACATATAAATGTTATAATGACGATATTGATAAATTTTTAAAAGAAATAGGTAGGGTAAATGAACTTTAAGTTCATTTGCTCTTAAAACTGTAATTAGGTCACAGTATTTCTAAATAACAAAATTAATAAACGTTGTTAATGTACTTTTAAATTAATTGCACTTCTTGCAAGAATTATTTTAATTGGAACATTTAATATTTCGAAATGCTTTGGTAAAAGAATAAGAACATAAAAAATAAACAAAATTAAGTAATAAGCAAGTTATTATTTTAGATTAAGAAACATTGTAAAATTAGTCTTAATTCGCTACTCCTAAGTAAAGGTACGGTTTTCTTAATAAATACTAAATAAAAATAAAAGTTGTTTTTTTTAACAAATAAAAGCAATAGAAAACAAAATTCGCGTGTACTTTGTTAGCAGTAGCGGAGTTTAAATATGAAATGTGTTACCTACTCCCCCACTAAAAATGCAAACGTCCTCGTTTGATATCTTTGGTTTGTAGAATAATTTATTTAATCCTTCGATCGCTGAATCTGTTAGGTTAGATAGTTTTCCGTTTTTTAGTTTCCAAATACTTTTTGAGATTACCATAATAATGATTACTATTACGAGGGAGAGTATGAGATTTATAGAATATTTTATTTTATTTCCTTTTTCTAATGTATCTATGTAATTAGTGTTATTCGTGTTTAATTGATGTAACATTTGCAAAGATAGAATTTCTTCGATTGTATTGGATGTTGACAGGGGTTGCAGGATTGCTGGTAGTGGTTTACTTGCTGTTTTCAGCGCATTGTAGAAATTTTTCCCTTGAATTTCGATACTTGCATTACTGAAGTGTAGTAGGAATGTCCCATTCAATGTAGTTGTTTCGTTTTGAACCATGACTTCGCCATCGAACTTATTTAAAAATAAAATACCAGGTGATATGGATACTTGGGATGTGCTGATTGTTGATTTCGGTGCAGTGTGGTGCGCGGCTTTTCAAAAGATTATTTATGCAGGTATCGTTACTTAAATCTACTATTTCATTTCTTGAACAAATTTCTAAAAAGTTATAATTCTTACATTTGTCTTTAATTCCATACATTTCTTTTTCACAAATTAATATTTCATTAAAATTTATTTTATTAATTCTTTCATTTTGTTTTACTGGTCTAACCTCGATTGCTTTACATACATTATTATTGACAGTAGGTGAGCTTATTATATAAATTATTATTTTTCCATCAGTTGCAATTTTAATTTCGGAAAATTCAAATGCTTCATCTAAATTTATAAAAGGTATATTTTCTTTATTAACAATATTTTTAGCTATATCATTATTATATTAATTATTATATTAGCTTTTGCCCAATGTATTGCGTATGCAATCTTTACAATTTCTTCTTTAATGATTTCTAATTTAAATTTAAATTTCAAAAATAAATCTATTTCAGTAAATTCATTGTTTTCCATTCCATTAGTAATATTAGTAATTTCTTTAATCTTTTCTATAGTTAGTTTATTGATCAATACTTGATTATTATTATTTTCTAAAACGTTATTCAATTTATTTAAAACAATTTCATGGTCATGGTGGTCAAGATTACCTGCTATTCACTTGTATGCACTGCCTATAAAGTCTTGTAAGTTATTTAGATGTGTTTTTATTTGTGATATTAGCAATGATATGAAAGGGTAATGATGATTTTGTCCGATTGTAGATGCGTGTATTGTTCTCTCAATATTATCTTTTATGTCTGAGTACTTTGTGATGTCTATTTTTGAATTATCTTGAAATATCCTGTTTGCACTCTAGCTGTGCCTTTTTCTATGGTTTCATTTGAGTAATCCAAAATCTGAATGTCCGCGTAGCACAATGAGGTAGTCAATCTGTGTATAAAGAAAAATTTTATTTAGTTAAGTATTCTACTTTTATGTATAACTTGTCCCTTTCCGTGCTATTTCTATCCTCTTTAACTACTTCTTTTGTATATGGTTTCGAAAGTTTAGTACCTAATCTTCTGTTCTGCTTGACAAAAATTATTTGTCCTGGCAAATAGGATTTTAGTTCTTGTCTGTTTTTATTGTGGAATTGAATGTCTTTTTTCTGTTTTTTGCTGACTTTTCTGGATTGTCGCGTCTTGTCCTTTCTATATCTTCTGGCGTGAAACTAACCTGACTTCCAAAAAATTGGTCTACTGGTTTCTTTTTTGTTACCGAATGGATACTATGATTGTACTCGGAAACTGCTATTTCCAACAGTTCCTCGAAATCTCTATGTCCTCTATTTTCTCTAATGCATCTCATTATTTCTACAGGGTGGCCCAGAAAGACCGAAGTGGTGTAAATTTCTTATAACTTTTTATTTAAGACATATTTTTTTAATTTTTTGTTTTTTAAATACAGTAAATTTATAGGGAATATTTTTAGATTAGTTGTTAAAAATGATATCCCGCAAGTGGAGGCCATTTTCTGCATCGCACAAATGATCTCTTTTCAACACATTTTCCATGACCTTTCGCAAAACTTCCGGTGTTATGTTGTTAATTTCGTCTGGAATATTGGTTTTTAATTCCTCAATAGTCCTAGGCTTATTAACATAAACTTTCCCTTTTAAATAACTCCAAAGGAAACAGTCTGGAGCGGTTAAATCCGGGGAACGCGGAGGCCAATTAAAATTGCTTCTACGCGAATTTATTCTTTCCCCAAAGATGTCGCGTAAAATAGCCATTGTGGCCCTCGGAGTGTGCGCTGTGGCTCCATCCTGTTGGAACCATATTTGCGGATGGTATTCCACGGCTGGCCTTACAAAATTTTCCAATATGGCCCGATATCGATCACCATTGATGGAAATGGCGACATCTCTTTCATTTTCCAAAAAATATGGGCCAATGATCCTTTCTGAAGAAACACCGCACCAAACAGTACACTTAACTGGGTGTAATTGTCGTTGATGAAGTACTCTCGGGTTTTCCTTAGCCCATATCCTAAAGTTTTGCTTGTTAACAAACCCATTTAATTGGAAATGGGCTTCGTCACTCATAAATAAGTTATGAATAATGGAAATGGAAAGAGCACATTTGTGCGAAGCAGAAAATGGCCACCACTTGCGGGATACAATTTTTAATAACTAATCTAAAAATATTCCCTATAAATTTACTGTATTTAAAAAACAAAAAATTAAAAAATATGTCTTAAATAAAAAGTTATAAGGAATTCACACCACTTCGGTCTTTCTGGGCCACCCTGTATTATGGTTGAATGAAACCTTTCTACTTGTCCTTTATATGGCGGTGTCGTATAAACTTCTATCCTTAATTCGTCTTCCATCATAAATTTAATTGCAGCTGAGTTTAATGAGGGTTCATTATCTATTATTAAAGTGGCTTTCTAACATCCTCAATTGATTTACTTTTTAATATCTTGGTCTGGGCATATTTTGGGAATTTATCAAGAGCCGTTAATACTACCTTCCCTTCTGTGAATAATAAGTCTATGTGAATAGTATGACCGGAGTATGTTGGTAGTGGTGTTTCTCCTAGTTTGGGCTTATTGGGGTGTCGATCATATTTGCTTTCCTTGCACGTCGCACATTTTGCTATAATATTTTTTATTTTGCTGAGCATACCTAGAAAAAAGTTTTCTTCTAAGATTTGTGATTTATTTTCTATTGCATTTCTATGAGCACGCAAATGAGTTTCTAGAATTAAATTTTCTTGATCTTGTTCGTTAGTAATGTCCTTGACAACCTTTTGAGTATAGCGAGTTTTGTAGTTACTGAAATGTAGTGGATAAAAATTTTGAATAATACACATTATTCTTTCTTCTGTATGAATTCCGTTAATTACGGATGGATTAAGATATCGTTTTAGATGCGATAAGATAATTTGTTCATTATATAGTGGTTCTGTGATTACGTGTCTATGAATTGTGGGAAAAACTACTTTAAACTGATATGATGAAGTTTCGGACTGCTTGAAGAATATTTGGTTCTTAAATACATTCATTGGTATTTCGGCACAGGGTATTAACTCATGTGGTGAACTTTCTGTGCTGTGATATGTGGATGTAAGTGAATTTATTTGAGGGGTATTCTTGATAATGCATCTGCCACTACATTAGAATATCCTGGTTTGTATTTTAACTCGTAGTTGTACTCCTCCAGAATTGATTTCCATCTTTTCATTTTGGATTTGGTATTTTTAGAACTTAATGCATATGTGAGGGGTTGATGATCAGTATATATTTTTACTTTTCTCGAACCGTATAAATAATTTCTAAGGGAATTTAGTGACCATATAATTGCCAACATTTCTTTTTCATTTACGGCGTAATTTTCCTCGGTCTTGCTGAGGGTTCTGGAAATGAATGTTATTGTCCTGTTGTTTTGTGAAAGTACCGCACCGATTGCGTAATCTGAAGCATCGGTGGTAAGCTCAGTCTTTTTCGAAATTTGGGTGTGAAGGTATGATATCTCTTGACATCAGAATAGTTTTTATTTTGTTAAAAGAATCTTTATTCAGAGTAATCAATTTAATTCGCGATGCGTGTTTCGAAATGTTGCCACATTCACCTCTCAACAACGCAGTAAGTGGTTTAGCAATTTTTGCGTAGTCCTTAATGAACCTACAATAATAGCCTGCCATTCCAAGGAATGACCGAAGATCCTTCAAATTTCCAGGAGGTAGCAGTTTTGAAATAGCTTCCACTTTTTTTGGTATATGTTTTTATTCGCTCTGCACTGACAACGTATCCCAAAAATTCTACCTCTTCCTTCAGAAACGCACATTTATCCATTTGTATTTTCATATTGGCGTTTTCTAGAGTCTTGAACACTACTTCTAAATTGTGTAGATGTTCTTCCTCGTTTTTCCCGAATATTATTACGTCGTCGATGTATACGTAACATCTTTTGCTTATATGCTGACGAAGAATGTCATCTAAGGCTCGCTGAAATGTTGACGGCGCATTTTTGAGTCTGAATGGCAGACGCAAAAATTCATATTTCCCATTATTCACTGAGAATGCGGTTTTCTCCACGTCCGACTCACGGAGGGGTATCTGATGAAATCCGCTTTTTAAGTCTATGACTGAATAACTTATTCTCACCGAGATTTGAAAGTACCTCGTTTATTTCGGGAATTGGATATCGATCTGGTATAGTGACCGAATTGAGTTTTCGATAATATATTACCATACGATACTTTTTTTCACGAGAACTGTCAGCCTTTTTGCTGACTATCCAGACAGGTGAATTGTATGGGGATTTTGATTTCCTAATTATTCCATTGGCAAGGAGTTCTTCGACTTGTCGTTCGACTTCTCCTTTTAATGCCATTGGGTATGGGTAAGGCTTCGAATAAACTGGTGTATCCGTGGTGGTACGGATTTCACCCTTCACTAAGGTTGTGTATGTTAGCCTTTCATCACGATCTGAGAATAAATTGGGACATTTTTTTACAATATTATACAACTTTATTTGCTGTTCTTGGGTCAAGTCGGGTTGATTCAAATCAACCATGTTTACTTCCTAGGATATTTTTTGTTTCAAAGGAATTTTTATTCCTGGAGATATTGTCATAAAGCTTTTATCGGTAAGGATAGTAGCCCTAAACTCTTAATGTGTCGTTGCCTATTATTCCATGAAATGAAGAAAGTGTAGGTAGGATATAAAATTTAAATTTTTTAATCTGTGGTCCAAAAATGCTTATAAACGTATGGTGAGTTATTTCTATGTCACCTGCAAAGGAGGATAGCTTAAACAATTTTTCATTTTTAATTGGATTCATAATATGGGTTGATTGGATATAATTTTTATTTGAGCCTGTATCAATAAGAAAGTCTACCTTGTCTCCGCATTTAGTCATGTATTCGAAACATGGAAGCGAAGACGTTGCTATTCTAAAAAATTAACACTATCGTAAACTTGTGGGGCGTCATTGTCTGGCAAAATATTGTTTTCCAAATAGCCTTCGTGTTCAGAAAATATGTTGTTAGGGTCTACATCGCATTGCGTAGGACTTTCAGTTTCTTCAACGAAATGTTCATACCGTGATTCGTCCGGATAAACTGTTTCTAAGTGAAAGTTACGTTGTATTTTATTTGGAGGATGAGTATTTTGGCCATTAGGAGGACGTTTATTATTGTAGTTCATTGTTGGTTCAGTTCGATAGTTATTGTGCCTGAATTGACTAGAGGTATCTATTTCCATTGGCACTGGATTTGGAGAAGAGTTTGTATTGAAATTTTGTCCGAATGGTCGGTAGTTGTTAAATCTGTTGTCTATTTTATTATTGAATCTATTATAATTAGGTTGGTTATTACTGAATTTATTGTAGCTAGGTTGATTATTACCGAATCTGTTGTAATTTGGCTGCATTATTCGATTTGGTGGAAAAATATTATGGCGGTTGTATGACTGATTGTATTGTGGATTAGGACCATGGAATCGATGGGATGGGGGGGTTGCAGGTGGCATGTAAGCCAATTCGGGATAAAAGTGGGATCCCTTTAAATTTTTTCCTTGCTGTGAAGGCTTATGTAGTGTTGTATTTACGTTATAGCTATTTATGCCCTGGGCGTAGTTAAGCCTAAATGTCATATTTTCCAGTTTCTGACACAAGTGCAGCGCCTGTGGTAATGTAGCCGGTTCACGGATACTCAACAAACGCGGCAAATCAGCATTTAGTCCGCGAATAAAGGTGTCTAGAGCCTTTTCTCTATAGGAGTTAGTTATTGCACGAATCGACTCCTCGCTAATGTCTAGGCAGGCAACCTTGTCCAAAATGAGGGACAGATGTTGGTATACCGCCTGATAAAAAGTGGCTATGTCTCTATGTTTTTGAGTCAAGCTAGTCATTTGGTACTCATGAGTACCAATATCTCGCTTGTCGGAATAGTGTAGCATACCCAATCTAATGGCGTTTGATATGATTCTAGTGCGGTGTCGGCTTCCCCGACAATTTTATGTCTTATTGTATATTGTATAGCAAAATACTTCGGTGTGCCTCTGAAATTCACATATGCTTCTAATATCCTATCTACTGTCTTGCGCCATGAATTAAATTCCCCTGAACGTCCGGAAAATTCCCTAAGGCATTTAACCATGTCTGGTATGCGGTCCAACTCATTGGCGTTTGTGGCGTCAACTAATACTTGGTTGTCATTGGTGTCCTGTCCGGTTCTATTATTAATCTGATTTAAAACTTGTTGAACTATTTCGTTAATAATTTCTGTGTTCATTAAGGTAGATGGTTGGGTGGTCGGTACTGGTATTTGTCGAGAAGTGGTCGGCTGTACATTTTGGTTCTCCCCTATTCTCATCTGATTTAATTGTTTAATAATTTCCTGTTCTGCCTGTGCCATTTTGAAAAGAAGAAATAATTTTATGCTAGGTTTCCTACTGTTTAGTTACTTTGTTATATATTTTTTATTATTATGATTGCTATTGTAGGGCCTCGTAAGGATCGCAACAGCTTTTTGTTTATGTTATTGATTTATAGTTCATGGTATTGCAAAAAATTTAGAATATGTTTTAGATTTCAGTCATCAATTTAATGCTTGGGGATATGCTCTTTTCCGCTTATTCTCTACTTTTATGAAATAATTAAATTTTTTATTTAATTTATATTCTTTTAAAAGGTATTCTCTCTCTACTTTTATGAAATAATTAAATTTTTTATTTAATGTATATTCTTTTAACTTTTATTCTCTATTTTTATAAGATAATTTAATTTTTAATTTAATTTATATTTCAATTTAGCAATTTTACTTCAATAGATTCTTTTATCTCTTTTATACTTTTTACAATATTAAAATTTAAATAAATTCTTTAACTCTTTCTTTTTTATTCGTACAAATTTTATATACCCTTCGAAAAAAAATTCTTTTTATCTTTAACTTGATTTATCCTTTTTTTCACAATAATTACGTTAATTTAAAATCTTTTCCTTTTTTCCATATTAAATAAAAATTAATTACAAAAGTACGATGAGTCTTAAGGTATACATTTAAAACGTTGAGGCTATGGTTTGTTGAACGTATCTGGTTTCTCCTTTTCCTGTTTGTACTTAGGATCTTCCTCGTCGCTGATTTCCAAACCCCTTGTCGTTAAGCCGCTTGCTCCTTAAGTATGTGTTCACTGTTAGTTCGTGTTCACTTTTCTAATTAGTGTTCACTTTTCGAATTTGTGTTCACTTTTATAATTTGTGTTCACTTTAATAATTAGTGTTCACTTTTCCCTTACTTTTTATTTTCAGGGACTTACTGTTTTTGGCACACGCGAATCTTACTTTTTTGTTTTCAGATTTTTTTCTTAACGACACGTTGGTCCCTGCTCGGGCGCCAATTAAAACTTTATATGTTTATTTTATTAAAAAAATATTTTTGCTCCTTTATTTTCTGAATGTTGAACTAACACTAACTTAAAACTAAACTGCATTATATTTTTATTATTAATTATTTTATCGTTGCACCACATCATCTGACATGGTGTCAGCAAATTCCTTGTTTTTTGTGGGAGGATTTTGTGCGCGTGTACTTTGTTAGCAGTAGCGGAGTTTCAATATGAAATGTGTTAACTTGTATATACATATGTACATTAGTGATGAGCGACAACGCGGTTGTGGTTGTTGATAATGTTGCTCCTTGTGAATGTGATTTCTAAATCGCTGTTCTTTAAAACTGTTACTGTGATCACAGTTTAGCAGTATTTTGTTAGTAGCAGTTCTGTTATTTTGAGAAAATCTAATAAGAAGAGCAGCAGTGAAATTAAACTGTGACTGTGATCACGGTTTAACTCATTTCAGCTCTTCTGCTTTAAAAGTCTTTATTAGTATTGGTATTTTGATAAATACTAATAAGAAGAGCGACAAGAACAAACAATTAGCAAATCAACCCCGTCCAAATATTGAGATTTTCGTATAAGAGACAGAGAGACAAAAATTGCAAATATGAACATGTGAGATGTACATAGTTGCCAGAAAAGACGATTTGACACGATTTGATGATTTTTTTATCGACAAAAGGTGAAGGTATAAAAAAATGCATGTGGTAGCCTTATCTAATGTTAAGTAAGCATATAAGAACAATCACAGTTTTTATAAAAGTACAATATTTCCAAAACCTGTTACTTGATAAATTCAGTCACAGTTGTGATTATGTAGTTATTTTTCAATCGCTGTGAAAAAAGAACAGGTTTCAAAATATCGCTCAAATCTAATGTACATGCTTAAAGAAATTTTTAGGTTTTACAAGAAACAACTTAATATTCTTTTTTCACTACGTTTGCTAGCATATTGTTGTTGTTTGTTGATTTTCTTACCACAAAAAAACCGTTTTGCTAATTTTTGGAGTAGTTACGTTTTGGAACACTCCTATACTAGTAATAAAGAGACAGAACTGAGAAACTTGATGAAATATCGGCTGCACTTCTCTACAAGCGACGCGCTATCTATCTCTCTCTCTCTCTTTTGTTTATCATGTAAACAACATGGAAAAAAAGAATTTTTATAAACTAGTATAACAGCAACTAGTCCTTCAACTAGTATGCAACTCTACACAAAACAACTAGTTGTGCTCCTATGACAACCCAATGTAAAAGTCGATAGTTCGTTGTATGAAAAAAACAGATGTGCAACCAGTCTGAATTCAAAAGCAACTAGTATGTTTCTGACCACATACTACTCCTTTTATCTACAGGGTAACCACTCTGACGCAAACACAAGAATGAACGCTTGTCATGGAGGCGTATATGTACATACATACATACATAATTATTTGCATAAACCTACATAGATAAGAATGTTTTGTACGAATGTTTATACTTACTAGATATACCAACGGACGACATAATCGTCCATATTCTAGAATCTAAATGTAAATAATTTTATTAAGATTCAAATAAAATGTATCTAAACGTCATAAAAATGCATTAAAACACAGCCACACACATACTTACTTATGCATAATTAAATAATACATGAAATTAAAAACACAAACGAAGTCCTTTTAACTAAGCTAATTCATTTATTGAACTCTCTTCCTTTAAGTACTACGGCAATAACATATAAGAGAAAAAATTATTAGATCAAGAGAAATACTACAAATACACACACAATCTCATGTTTAGTTTCTTGTTCACTTGTAAGCTAATAAATGCGTGTTTAATAGGTGTGCATGTAGTAGTAGCAACTTTAAACGCTTATAGCTCCCAAAATACTAAACTGATTTCAATAAAATATAGATTCTGCACATCTGTATCGAAAAACCTTTAAAACCATATACATAAATCTTTTTAAAATCGGTGCAGTAGTACCAGCGTAAAAGGGATTACAAAAAACATGTTTGCCTATTAATTATATAGAAGATAGTTATTTTCATGCGTACGAATAAGGCTGTGCCAAACAAAACAAATACAATACTTTGTAAGATGTACATACATACTTACGTACATATGTATGTATGTACATTGCACATGCTTAAAAAATTTTTTACCTTTTACAACAAACAACTTCATATTCTTCTTTCGCTACGTTTGCTAGCATGTTGCCACTGTGACACAAATACAAGAATGAATGCTTGTCTGGTGACAAAAAGCGGTTTTATAGAAAATAATGCCTATTAAAATAAGCAAAAATTGACATGAAGTTAGCATAAGTGGCAAAATGTAACATGATTTTAAAGACTTTTGCCATGAAAATTCACATTAAAAATCATGGTAGGACTTAGAGGTGGATTAAGATTAGGTAATGCGACCATTTTTAATGTCAAATTGTTTAGAGGATCTCATTAACACCTAATTCAATTTCGTCACTACTGCGAACTTCATGCCAATTTTTTGCTTATACGTAGGGCCGTAAATGTTTAAATAATCTAAATATAAAATAATTCAAGTAATCATCTACAGCTAATTGGCTAGTGATGTTAACACGAAATTGCGATATTCTTGGTTCTATGCACGATATTCTTTTTTGTATATTTAAAAAAATGTGTGATATAACTATATAAATTGAAAATGCAAGAACCGATTCTTTTTTTTTTTTTTGCTGATTTTCAATATCAATCGTGCCAAGACAACTGCGGTCGTTTTAGTCGAACTCCGAGCTTTCTAACTTTTTTGGGAGCTTCAGAAATGCACTTTCAGGCGACCAGTAGGACAAATTGACAGACAGGCAGACGGACATGTCTTTTTTTATTTCCTCATTATAAGGATCCCGAATAACTAACTTTATATGGCCGCAAATGAATATTGCAGAAGGGTCAAAAATCTGGACAAAACTAAATATACCCTTTACCATTTTTGTGAAGGGTATAAAAAGATTGGAAAGGAAATCAAAGCGGCCATTTCTTGTAAAAACATAATTGGCCCTAAAAATAAGACTACTAAAATAAAAAAAAATACTTCTTTGAAGTAATAAAAACTACCCAGATTATGTGTTTCAAAGTAATTTGAAATTTGTGTTAAAATTCATGTAATTTAAATATGCAAAGGCGTGCATATACTACTGCAACTTATTGCATATTAAAATAATTTACTGCGCCATTTGCAGAGATTTGCGGCAGGTATGCCGTTTACATGCATTAATAAATTCAGTGAAGTGCGACTTTGACCCGCGCACGAAGGGTTCCGTACGGGCACGAGATATGTAACTCAATACGAACAATATAAACTATAGTTTTGACATTTTTTTTGTTTTTGTGTTTTTTCGGTTATAAGCGTTTTTTTAGTTTGGGGGTTTTTTGAATTTATTGGCGCTTTCTGAGTTTTTGGCACTTTTTTCACGTTTTGGCGATTTTTTTTTTGGTTTTTGAAGTTTTTTTTAATTTTGGCAATTTCTATTATTTTGGCGTTTTTTTATTTTAGCGATTTTTTTTTATTTCAGCGATTTTTTTTAATTTGTCGTGTTTTTCTATAGGAGATTTTTTTGTTTTGGCAATTTTTTTTTAGTTTTGGCACTTTTTTTCGTTTTGAGGATTTTTTTCGGTTTTTAGCGTTTATTTTAAATTTTGGCGATTTTTTTTCGTTATGGCGATTTTTTTTAAATTTCGCGATTTTTTTTACATAAACGATTTTTTTCGGTTTTTTTGGCGTTTTTTTCATATTGGCGATTTTTTTTTCATTTAAACGATTTTTTCGAATTTGGCGATTTATTTTAGTGCTAAATTTTTTTTTAATTTTGTCGAATTATTTTGCTTTTGGCGCATTTTTCGCGTTTTGGCGATTTCTTTCGGTTTTTGGCGTTTTTTCATATTGGCGATTTTTTTTTCATTTAAACGATTTTTTCGAATTTGGCGATTTATTTTAGTGCTTGAATTTTTTTTAATTTTGTCGATTTTTTTCGATTTGGCGATTTTTGTTTAAATTTTTGGCGATTTTTATCAGGTTTGGCGTTTTTTTTTGGTTTGACGATTTTATAATTTTCGGATTTTTTAGTCTTACCGTTTTTGAAAATTTCAAGAGTTTACCTCTTACGGTCTCCAAGATATAGCAAGTTGTCAAAATTACATAGTCAAAATTGCATTAACTGATGGACCACCCTTTAATTTAAATTTTTTAATATTTTAATGTTTATTGTTGTAGTCTATATAAAAATACACTAATTTTACAAATTTCAAGTGACATGAGATTTTAAAATTTTTCGTCGCTCGTTTTGGAGCACCCTTTAATTTCTAATTCTCATGTTTTTGTTGTTGTAGTGGCCAAGGTTCTACATACTCTGTCCAAATTTCAGGTCCGTAGCTCTTACGGTTCCTGAGAAAATACCGTAGACGGACAGACGGACAGCGTAGCGAAAACAATAGGGTTCCTTTTTTCACCTTTGGTGTACGGAACCCTAAAAAACGCTTGACGCTAAACAGTGCTGCCAAGTTATGCATTTTTGAACGTTAGATGTTCGTGATGCTGCAGACGTGCACTATAAATGCTTTTACGAACGTACCCTGTTATATTATATTAGTTGTATATATTAGAATTTTTCACTCTACATGTACAGTTTTTTTCATAAGATAAATTGGAAAAAACAATTTGCTGGAACAGTAAAAATATTTACTGTAGCTCAGTTTCATTTGGGGAAAAGCCTTGTTTGAAAATTTTCGAGAATTATTTTTTCTGTACATTTATTTACAAAAATCGCACAGGGAATGAGGCTACAAAGTATAAAATGAAAATATGCTAAAAAAATGCCACAACGAAAGAACCTTTAAAGAAGATGCACTGACGGAGTGTGCCATACCGTCCGAAAACACAAATTATCTTTCGTTTCGTGTTGTTGATCCCAGAAGATATACAGATATACTAACAGCTAGCGCTTTGTTAGTTTACAACTACATATGTATATCACTTAAAATGCGCTTCATATAGGATGTAAATGTATATTATAATTTTTTATATACTATATACATATTAATGAATTTGTTTTTTATATTTTTTTGCAGAGAACTTCAAGATGGTTTATTGAAAGATAATAAGTTAATCGACGGTTCAAAAATAGTTTTAATACCAACTGTTGAAACTGGTTTACTGGTAAGTTTCATAATATAATATAATAAGGGTTTTCATGAGAACTCCTAAAGCTGTCATTGGTGCAATTGGGCAAATATGCGACACTTGTTTCATGATGCCCCTTGGCAACTTAAGCGCAAATAGTTAAAACAAGTTGAATGAAATGTCAAAAACCCTAATTTAATAAAAAATAGAACAAGAAAATTTTAAGCAGTTTTTAATTTAAATATATATTTATATACAGTGGTTTCGATTTAGCTGCCTTTTGTTTAAGTGCACTTTGGACTTAACTGCCTAAAATTATAAATTTCTGTCACTATTCCAATCCAATACAAATTCGTTTTTAAGTGTACTTTCTACACCTGCATATTTATTAAGTGCCCCAAAAATTTCGTAATTTTAAATTATTTTCATACAAAAAATCAATGTTAGCTGCACATTGACTTAACTGCACAAAATATATTTTCTTATAATTATTCTTCAAAATCGTTTTTAAGTGCACTTTGTATACCTGCGTATTTAACATATTTTTTTGGCAGTTTTAAATTATTCTCATATAAAAAAATGTGGCTATGTATGTATGTGTACACAACTCAAGTCAAAAATCGTATACCTGTACATTTAGGCAGGTAAGTGCATTTAAGATAACAGCATTTTTGACTTATCTGCACAAAAAATCGTGCAAAGTTGATTGTGGAGCTAAGTCAAAATTACTGTATTTCTATAAAAATAAAAAAGTGAGTGTTTTGTTTTTAAATTTCTGAAGAAAGCAAAAAAATTAAGAAATTGTTGCTCACAAAATGCACAATGGTACAGCTTTAACTTAAGAGTCAGAATTGTTGTTCCATAAAATTTTTGGCATTTTATTAAAGAGAGTGTAATATATATAATACTAGCTTAACCCGGTGTGCTTTGCTACCCCCTCCCACAATTTCCATAATCCATAATCAATCAAAATTTTGAAAATTGGTCCACAAATGACCAATTTATTTGATAATAAATTTTTGTGGCGAGCATAAAATTTCTCCCCTAAATTTCTATTGGTGAACCCATTCCAAAGTAAAAAATAATTTTAAACAAAGTGATGTGGTAATCCATTTTCTTGCGAAAACATTTTGCCACCGCCATTTAAAAAAACTTGTTTGGACCTCTTCCATATGCAAAAAGCATTTTGCAAATTGGTCGTCAATTTACAAAGTTATTTGATAATTAATTATTGATGTGAGCATGAACACCCTTCCCCCTTCCCAATTACCGCAAAAAATGAAGTTTGCCTCTTCCACATGAAAATAGAATTTTGGAAATCGGTACACACATGATGAAGTTATTTGATATTCACTTTTTAAAGTAGGGCACTTTGTTTCCTCCTACCCCACAATTACCAAACAAAAAACTAGTGGACCTTTTGAAATCAAAAAGATTTTTGGATGAAAAAAATACTTGATTATTAATTTTAAGCGTAGGAATTTTGTAAACCCACCACAATTTAAGGAAAATATTATTTAACCTTTTCCATATGCAAAAAAAATTTAAAACTGGTTCTCAAATGAGAAAGTTATTGGAAAACAAACAAAAACAATAAAAAGAAAATAGCTGACCTTTCCCTTATGCAATAAGAATTTGGAAAATTGGTCCAGAAACGACATAGTAATTTGATAATCCATTTTTTTGGCAGGCACATTTCACCCTCCTCCTTGCGAAAAATTTAATAGACCTTTTTCATATGCAAAATGCAAAAAGCATTTTGAAAATTGGTCGAAAAATGACGAAGTTATCGGGGCGGACAATTATCGACACCCTCCCCCCTCGTCGATTTCAAAAAAAATTAAGTGGACCTCTTCTATACGAAAAAACAATTTTGGAAATTGGTCCACATATGATGAAACTATTTGATATTCACTTTTTCCATGCGAGCATTTTACTTCTCCCTCCCCCCCCTCCAATTTCAAAAAAAAAATTAACCTTTTCCATATGCAAAATGAGTTTTGAAAATTGGTCCACAAATTACAAAAATATTCGATAATCAATTTAAGGGCCAAACCTTTGCACAATTAGCAACCCCCGCTTCACCACACCTCTCATTTACAAAAAAAATGTGAAGCTCTTCGAATAAAAAAAGAATTTTGGAAATTGGTCCACATATGACGAAGTTATTCGATATCCACTTCTTAAACGTGAACACCTTGCTTTTTTTC